>JAHXRV010001037.1:0-170256 GCA_019904355.1 Psilocybe tampanensis | reverse complement strand
TTCGGGTTCTTCTTTCCATTTGCCCTTGTCCTGTCGAGAGAGTCGCGTGTCGGTGGCAGAGGTATCGGCGTCTGGTTCTTCTTCCATTTCGTCGTGCCTTCGTTTCTTCAGAATTGACTCTGGGGCAGCGGCCGCGGCGACGGAGTCATCTCGTGCCTTTCCCTTTCCTTTTCCTTCGCGTTTGGATTTTGCTTGTGCCTTCTTCTTCAAACGTGCATCCAGTATGACCTCCCATTTCTGAAGAAAAAGGATTCAATGGTCAGCAAAGTTTAGAAAAAAAGAAAGAATAGAAACTTACCAAACGAAGCTCCAGATCCCGTTCTGATCCAACTTCAACATCCTCACCACCAACCATCCTTCGTTTCGCAACTCCGCCCTTTGAAGTAGCTCGAAACACCGCGCGACCAAGCGAAGTTGACGGGTAGGGTGTACCGGAAGTGCTCTGCTTCAGTTGGGACAACGTGTAACCCCGCCGTGGAGATCTCGAGGGTCCTGCTTCGGGAGATGTGGCGAGGAAGCGCCGTTGTCCGTGTCTGGGTGCGGAGAGGGCATTGAAGAACGATGCTTGTGACTGAGCGATGACTTCGCTCGAGTCTTCCGGCACGGTCGATGCTTTTGGTGCGGTTGGAACTGGGAGTGGCTGAGAGTTCTGGGTAGTCGTGGCAGGAGCTACAGCGAGCGTCAAATTCCAGAACCGGAGGCACCTGGCATCGAGCTCGGAGATAGGTGAACCCTAATGATCAAAGTCAGAAAATGAATACGGAAGAGGGAAAATAAGAACCGACATTCTGTACATCTTCGGAAGCTGCGAGCGCGTTTATCAGTTGAATGAACAGCGTTTGTGCGAACCCCATCATGGAACAACGTGCAGTCTCTGCTAGTGCCGCGCGAAATTGGGATTCGAGCACCTATTTACCATCAGTAACCATATCTTAATCTATTTAGAAAGTAAAACTCACTATCAGACCCTGGAACTTTTGTTCGAGCGTCGCGTGGTTCTCCAGGGCGACTTGAACCAGAGCATCCGTATCCGTGGTGGTGACAGGCGCCTATGAGCAAAAATATCAGTTTAATTAATGGCATTTCGGTAAGGGAGGAAGCACTTACTTCAGTAGGTGTGACGGCCGGCTCCATATTGACATCCACATCTTCATCACCGACATTCGCACTTTCCATATCTTCGTCGTCCATGTCATAATTCACATCTGTGGCTTCATGGGACACCTATTTGTCGAACGTCAGTGATCGGTGACGGGATACGAAAAGAAAGACGAGACTTGCTTGATATTCTCCTTGTTCCGGAGTAATGGTTTGTTGCTGCGATTCTTCGTTCGCGGGATGGACAGGCGAGTTGAAAGTGTCAGCAATTGACGAAGCTATGTTGTCGAAGAGGTTCTGGAGGGAAGCGAAGTGAGATGGTTGATGAGATGGTGGTTGGGAAGAAGGGAGGTCGCTGGGTTGAGGCAGAACCGTTGGGACATGGTCGTACTGGCTATGTGGCCGATGAGAAGAAGACAGAGTTCGAGCGAAATCTGCTCGATCCGGGATGGAATGATGTTTCGTCGTAGGAATTGAGGTCGGGGTATAGGAAGGAACTTGCGCGTAATCATGATATGAGTCGGTGTTCTCCACTGTGCCCTCCGTTGACAAAACTTGACTCTCGTCTTGCTGTAGTTCGCCGTTTGCGTCTTTAGCTTCAGCTTCCTGTACATATTCTTCTTCTGTCTCGTATTCGACTTCCTCGTATCTAGGAGTGGTAGAAATCAGAACAGCTCACAACATGAAAGATAAGCCGAGGGTAGGACTTACTCGTCGGTTTCATTGGAGAATATACGGAAAGGATTGCATTGGTATACTACGTTGGCTGCCGCAGCCATGGTCTGGTAGAGGGGGTTTAAAATGAGGTTGATCATCTTCAGCCTGACGGCGTCAAGGATGATTCAGGATAGGATTGGTGAGAAGAGGGCGTTCTTTATTCAAGGAGGACATAACCCGCTCTTATAAAGGGCTTCAATTGGGCCACACGGGATGTTATCCCGACGTCCGCACATTGTCTGCTCGCATTGCTCCTGGACAATCATTTTGGGCCACCTGAGTGAACAAGTCAATGCGTTGAATTTCAGAGTTGGTCATCCAGAATGGCTCACAAGTCAAGAAAGACATTAGAAATGAGTGCAACCCATAGATTTCGTTTGAATAAGCAAAAGTTTTGGGCATCGCGAGCGACGAGATAAAACCTGGGTAAGTAGGTTGGTGGTTTGAAGAAAAGAGAAAAAACTATTCAAGTCGTCGGAGTCTATTATTGGCACGGCCAAATGGGGTAATTTCATGCCACAGGGGATGTTCAGTGTAGGGAGATATGAGGACAAAGACAGAACCGGTATGTGGGGTGCAAATCTGGATTTTGTGTCTTCTTTACAAGTAGAAGAGGAAAAAAAAAAGTTGGTAGTCCGCCAAGTTGCAGGCCACGATGGCTTGATCTTGCAATATAGGTACAGTACAGTTGTGTTGGTTCACATATACATACTTAGACTAGCCCTACAAGTATGTAGGAACCGTGGCACCCAAAAGCTCGTACTTATCTTTCATGGCCTCAATATTCTGACCAACTATTTGAGAAGAGAAGCCGAGGCAAAGAAAATGTAGAAGGAGCAAGCTAGCAAACAGAAATGATGAGCCGAGACCGATAATGAAATAACAACTTGATTGAAAACTTACAAATCGACGCGAGCCAAGTGAGGGTCCTGAAATCGTTCAAAGGTTATCTTGCAGGCGAAGACGACTGATGGAAGGCAAATGCGCACCTGAGGAAGCCGACCTTCTGGTTCGACTGATTGAAGTAGATGTAGTTGTAAATTATCCTCAAAGCCAAGCTGTAAAGGTATCGCGGTTAATAATGAAAAGCTGTTAAGATTGAAAAAGAAACGCATAATAGGCGCCTGATGCGATGTTGAGTGAGACATTATCCATTTTTGCGTAGTTCCCAGCGAGAACAGCAAGGCCAAAGAAAGGTAGGTTTTCAAGACCGTTCTACCAATTCACAAGTAAACACATTAGACACGGTTGAGGCGAAGCGCAGTGTTTATTTTTACTCACAGCATGAGCACCTTCTATGCGATGCAGACGAGCAATCAATTCAGGAGAAACATCCTTCTTCTCCGCCAGCCGAGCTACATTTGCGCGTGGGTGAACACTAAAAGCGTGTCGAGTTAGATTCAGAACCGCCTTCAAAATGCATGATCATGCGTACTTGTTGAACCCGCCAATTTCTTTGACAAGTTTTGACTATGTTTATTTCTGTTGAAGTTTTGATATTTAGAATGCGATAAAAAGAGAAACGTACTCTAGCATAAGCTGGATAATAGCTGATAACCCACATCGCAGGGATAGCGTACAAAGAAAGCGGGCTTGAGAGAGAAATCATGTTGAACTCGATAGCACGTTAAACACTAGAGACTAAATGCTTGAATCAGAGGAAAGTAGAGGTTTGGGGTTTGGGGTTTGGGGAAGATGGGTGCCCCGCGTCTCTATAAGCTTATATATGAAGCTTTCTTGCAAGATGCCCCGCGACGCGTGGAGACGCGTGGACTGCGGCAGTGTCGTGATGGTTGTTCAATGCCGCCTTCAATGCTACCGAAAGGGAAGATATTGATCGCTATGAAACAGGGCGGAGTGCAGCGTTCAAATCTTCGAGCAGGCTGTTGAATACAAAGAGAGAGAATGGACACAGAATGACTGGCCATGCTTGCCCCACTTGCAGGACCCTGCATTGAACACCTGGTCATTTTGTGGTTCGACACAATGTCAGGAACAAATTTAAAAGCGCGCAATTGGAAGGATGCCGACAGTCACGGATCAAATATTTAACGTCCGATAAACTCCGACCCTGACTAACTAAACCGTGACGGAGTTGAGCGCTTGAGCTTTGTTAAATTGTTTCTGAGGTCTCTGTACCTTCTAACCAATGAAAATCCCGCTGATTCTGAAGAAAGACCTAGATTAGGAGGCTGTCTTTTAGACTCCAAGACGATCAAGATTTGTCGATGATTCTCAGTGTGACAGTTTTCGAGAATCTGACTCTGTCGTTCGGCCTACTCAGAACATCTACGTGTTGAAGCTATTCGTGCCGTATTAATTCGCTTGAACATTTCTTAGAGTGTCAATAGAAAATGAACCGCCGACTCCTTTGTCATACTCTGTGGAACACTGGAACGTGTGTGTGTTGAAATGAGGAATAATCCGTACAGGCCTCTGCGCCGTGAATCAAACGTGAACTGACTCGCCCTCCGGAGTCCGGCAACTATAATAACCGATGTGAAGATGAAGGCTGCGTCATGGTTTTGGTGAGAGCTTATTTACTTATTGCCTGCTCGCAACCGTTGCGGCGGCCTTGAAGAGTATCCTCAATGGGTACGCTAGGATGAAAGCTCGGGTTAGCACGAGTCCCCGAGGCCGATTACTGTGAAAACTTACAAAGGCCGAAGAAATAGAGGAAGGTGCTGATGCAAGGAAGTGAGTTCTTAGGTCGAAAGACTGAGAGCGTGGTCCTGACTCACCGGACCCAACCTTTCCCAAGGGTGTTGAAGTGGATGTAAACGGTGTTGTACAGAAGTCTCGTCACAACGCTGGGAAGGTGAGAAACGTCTCAGAAACGACGAACGTTCCACAAGGACAATGTAGTTTACTCACTAGGTCAGTGCCATCCTATTCATATATCGGTTGTCCAACCCGGCCATGTTACCGACGATCTGGAGAAAAGACCGCGAAACCTTGAGTACCTCGCCTGCTGAGACCGCTTGGTTTGTCATCGAAGTGGACTTACGACTGCGGCAAACCAGATAGGCATGGCTTCGTTCCCGTTCATATGTGCTCCGTCCAGACGATCATAGATCTTCGCTGTCTCATTTGTTATCTTTCCTTGCAGGTTCTTCGCAACATTAGACCTCGGCTCGACACTGTGGATTTGGCGCTGTGAGCCCACGAGTAGCAATGAGATATGTTATGAACGCGCACTTGTTGTAACCGATACTGTTGTTGACTTTCAAGAACTGAGAACCAGGCAAGCTACTATTAAACGATGGTCTCGTTGAGAGTTGTTGGTGAATGACTCACCTTGAGAGTATTAGGATAAAATCCAGTAAACCAGATCACTGGAATAGAGTACAAAGAAAGCGGGCTGTTGAAATCGATTGAAGAGAAGAAACCGGACATGTTGCAATTGGTAAGGAAGATACACAGAACACGTTTTCCCTTCCTTTTATGTGTGATAGCGTGGGTACCATTGGAACTCGCGAGTGGAAATATCGATGATTACCATTTCGTATCCCGGAACTGTTTCAGATCATAGCTTCACAGAGTTACTAAGACGGCTGGAGCGTGAGATTGGGAGAAGAAGACAGAAAAGTAATTCGTGAGTTACCCACTCACTATGGCTCTTTCCCTCCATCGTTTTCCTGCATGGCTAGAACACTTGAACCGCTGGGAACTTTCGAAAGCCATTTGGACGTCGTAGAACATGTTGAAGTTTGCGATGATAGTGCCACGAATCTATTATCTTACCGCATATCATTCGCACGGTCAGGCTATCAGTGAATCATAGTGTCAGCGCCGGAACGGAATATCTGGTCCAGGCGCCAAGTTGAAGACCAGACCAGCCTGAGTCCTTGCGAATGAACTAGTGAAGTCATATCTCACTTCTTTCTCTCATGTTCAATATCGACGAGGCTGAAGAACGCGACGGTCCTCACCACCTTGTTCACAGCGAATCTCGTCGTGCATGCTGACTCTTGTGCTATATTCTAGGTGTTCGTTTATCATGGAATGCCTGGCCCACAACACGAGCGGAGGCTGCGAGGATCATTATTCCCGTAGCGGCCCTATATAATCCTCTAAATATCAGCGCGGATGTCTCCCCTGTGCTATACGAACCGGTGACATGCAAACCGCCTTGTCGTGCCATTCTCAACCCGTATTGGTGAGTTGACACAAGTTCTATATTCTTCAGGAGAAACTCATACAAATCACCAGCCAAATCGATATACGAGCAAAACTCTGGATTTGTCCTTTTTGTCTATCTCGAAACACATTTCCATCACATTATCACGACATCTCGACTACAAATCTCCCTGCGGAACTGCTTCCTAAATACACCACCATCGAGTATACGCTCCCTCGGACAGCACATATACCTCCTATCTTTCTTTTTGTCGTTGATACATGCCTTGATCAGGACGAGTTGAAGGCCCTATGCGACACAATTGTCATCAGCTTGAGCCTGATCCCACCCTCTGCTCTTGTAGGCTTGATCACATACGGAACTACGGTAAGTCATTTTCTCCTATCACATTCTCAAGATTCACGACTACTACTTCTAGGCCCAAGTCCATGAGATCGGCTATTCAGAATGCAACAAATCATTTGTGTTCCAAGGCAACAAGGACTACCAGCAGAAACAAATCGAGGGAATGCTCGGCCTACATACCCCCAACTTTGTCCCACCACGCGGTGTGCGTCCGCATCCCAAGTTCGGACCTTCGCGATTCTTAATGCCCATCGAGGAGTGCGAGTTTCAGCTGACAGGCATACTAGAGAGATTGCTCCGGGATCCATGGCCCGTAGCGCATGATAGGCGCCCTCTCAGGTGCACCGGTGTTGCTCTCAGTTTGGCTGTGGGACTCCTTGAAGCGACGTACCCGAACACTGGTGCTCGGATTATGTTGTTCACCGGAGGACCGGCGACTGAGGGCCCTGGTACAGTCGTGAACCCCGAATTCCGAGAGCCTATTCGGTCGCATCATGATATTGACCAAGAGTCGGTCAAGCACTTCAAGCGAGCGCTTAAAGTTCGTTTTTTTAAAAACACTTCTCTTTTTATCGTCGCCTTTTACATGATTTCAGTTCTACGAAGGTCTGTCGAAGAGGGTATCGAACCACGGACATACGGTGGACATCTTTGCTGGGTGCCTTGACCAAGTCGGCCTTTTGGAGATGAGGTCCCTTCCGAATGCGACGAACGGCGCCATAGTCCTCGCGGACGGATTCGTCACTTCGATCTTCAAGCAGAGTTACCTGGGGATGTTCAAGAAAGGGCATGATGGACACCTTCAAATGGGGTTTAATGCGACGTTGGATGTGCAGGTCCGAGTCTGTCTCGCTATTTCTGCTTCTCCGCTGAGCTAAATATGCACCAGACTTCCAAAGAGCTCAAAATCTCAGGGCTTATAGGCCACGCTATCTCAGCAGGCAAGCAATCCGGACACGTCGGGGAGACCGTGATTGGGATAGGCGAGACCTCAGCGTGGAAGATCAACTCCATCACCCCACGCACGGCGCTGGCGCTTTACTTTGAGATCGTCACTCCCTCAACAGCAGGCCAGTCGCTACCCCCGGGATCCAAGGGACTCGTGCAGTTCGTCACATTGTATCAGCATCCTTCCGGGGAGCATAGGCTGCATGTGACGACCATTGCTCGCGGTTTTGTTGGGATTGATGACCACTTCCCCCACGGCGCCAAAGGCCATGGGCCCGGTTATGGAAGCCCTTCGAACATCATCGCAGCGTCGTTCGACCAAGAGGCAGCAGCGGTGCTCGTCTCGCGCATGGCCGTCTGCAAAGCGGAGGTCGAGCCATGCAACGACGTGCTGAGGTGGGTCGACAGGATGCTCATTCGTCTTTGCCAGAGGTTTGCGGACTATAGAAAGGACGACCCTGCAAGCTTTCGGTTGGCGGATGGGTTCAGCTTGTACCCTCAGTTCATGTTCCATTTGAGGAGAAGCCAGTTTTTGCAGGTGTTTAATAACAGTCCGGATGAAACTGCTTTTTATCGGTACGATTCACTTGTCTCTTGCGATAAATACGACTTACCTTTGGTCATTATAGTCATGTTCTCAACGAAGAAGACGTCAACAACAGCCTGACGATGATCCAACCCACGCTCATGTCATACACATTCGACACCCCGGCTCAGCCCGTTCTCCTCGACAGCATCTCCATCAAACACGATGTGATCCTGCTGCTCGACAGTTATTTCCATCTTTTAATCTTCCATGGGGATCAAGTCGCCCAGTGGCGCAAAGCGGGGTATCAGGACATGGAGGGATATGAAAACTTAAAACGGCTCCTTGATGCGCCTGTAGCAGATGCTCAGGTAAGCACCTTCCTTAGCTCGTCCCCATCTTTAGCTTCTGCTTTCAAAATACTTACTCAAGACCACCGCCCAGGAACTCCTCGTTGACCGCTTCCCCGTCCCACGATATATCGTGTGCGACCAAGGCGGGAGTCAGGCCCGTTTCCTCCTGTCGAAGCTCAACCCATCAACGACGCACGTCTCCGCTGCGAGCGTATACGCCCCCGCCGGGGGGACGGGAGCCGCGGCAGAGGTGATGATCTTCACGGACGACGTGAGCTTGCAGGTGTTCATGGAACATTTGAAGAGGCTGGTGAGCACGTAATTTGAATGCTGGGTTTCGCCATTGATCGTGACACGACGCTTCTTGGGGGTTCTTCTCCTTCTTTCCTGTATTTTCTTTTGGTCTCGTGCAATGTGCATGCACACTGGCACGCCGACTCTACCCGCCTTGCCCATCAACCAGACCGTTGGCGCTGAGAGTGCATGACAGACCTGTCGCTTATGTATTCTCTTTGACATGTTCCGATTCTGGACGGTGTATTTATGAACTGTATCACTTATCAAGGCTTATCGGTGTATTGTTTCTTTTTTCAGAGTGGTTTGCTCATGAAAACCTTTGTATTGTTCCGATTCGGTTCCCAGAATAAAGCGTTGGGCGGTGGAACCCGACCGTCCACCCAACTCAACGTCGAAATCATGATGAAGCGGAATCACGCGAGGTTGGCGAGGAATGAGGACACCGAAGTTCGAACATCGCTGATTGCCAGTCACATCACCGTCGGCACTTGTTGCATTCTCGTCAAATGGGTCCGAGTCAAGCCTGAAGCAAGAAAAAAGTAGCCAGCCTACTCTTTGAACTGTCATAGCATACGTGTCCAGGCATTGTGCAGCTCAACCTCTTATCTTATCTCTAAATACTGAGAAGAAGACTATTTTTGTCTTTTTCGTCAGAATGGATTCAGTGGCTTTGCAGTGGCTAATAATTAATAATGGGTCATGCCAAACTTCTCAGAAGCCCGACATGGACATCTTATCTGGTGAGTGAATGATACAATAGTTGGTGTACAAAAGGACCGTGCCAGCGGTATATAGATCTGCACAAGGTGAATACGAAAATTATCCGGTTTGATCAAGGTTTGGTTGTTTGCAGATCCGGTAGGCAAAGAATCTTGCTCGTCCGTCGGGTCAATCTTCTGCAATCAATCTACCCATAACCAGGTTTTTATACACGAGCTACGGCCTGAGGGAGGCCTGTGGGCTCCAAATAGCCATATATCCAGTCTCGAACGCATGAACAAGAAATGAAGAAGGAGGACCTAGGTGTGGCAACTGCCCAACAACCACCAGATGTCGAGAATAGCTTAGCCTTCTGAGCCGAAATACTAGTACCACCTGGTTCTTGTATTTCCACCTATTCACAGCCAGCCCATTCAAGCATGGCTCCCACACCCACCGCGTGCGTGCTGGCAATTAAAGACTAATATTCGTTGGTAGGGGTTTAATTTTCTTTGGAGATACATGGACGTTGTACGCTGATATATGTCTCTTCATTTCCCCGTACAGGATACAGATCGCTATTAATATAATGTTGTCCACAATGCGGACGGATTTGGTTCACCCTTCCTTCATCCGCTTTCGGAGCAAGAGAAGGATGCGTTTCGGAGCACAAGGTCGTCCGCATGGTACCACAGAATTGTTCGGGTGGAGAGTATTCTCATGGGCTATCAAGGTGTGAGCATGGACGTCCTTTTGACTGTATATTAAAGCAGCTTAAAGCCTCTTGTTCTCTGTGTGCGAAGACCTCTTCGTCATCCCCCACCTTCGTCCCACAGTTGATTGCCTGCGGCGAGAATGGAATCCACGGTCGACGCCAAGATCGCAGAGCTCCCCACGCTCTCAGGTCTCCCACAACCTGAAGAGCTGAAAGAGAAACAGAACGACTCTGGTTCAAATAGCGTCGATATCGCTGACGAGAAACTCGACCTCGACTCTCAGGTGTTGGACGACGATGAGAAACCGGAGTACCGAAACGGCGAGCCGGTGATCACAACAGGCCGGGATGTTTCCCGGTTTGTGGTCGACTTGCGCGACGATGGGGGCGAGGCGCTCACTGTGCGGTCCATCGTCTTGGGCACTGTGTTTGCGGGTATGGGCGCTGCGCTTTGTCAGGTGTGTACACATCTTTTTGGCTTTTCTTTCTTTTTTGGTGTTGTGTTATTGGTCCACCAATTTCTCCTTTTATTCTCTTTGCTCCCGCGCACACTCTCGGCGCAGCACCCAACTTGGCGATAATCCCTCATGATTTTCCCTCGTCTGGCGCTGGGAAATTGCCATACATATCCGAACTTGAAACAGAGAAAAAAACAGACGCTGATTGTACTATTTCTGCCCATCGGTTGTATATGACATGGCATCCACAGATATACATGTTCAAGCCCGTTCAGATGTCGGTATCAACTGTGTTCTTGTTGTTGTTGATCTACACAGTTGGCAATGGGTGGGCCAAGTTCTTGCCAAAGAGATCTTGGGTGGAGGGTACACAATTTGAAGTGTTTGGTGGGATATTGCACTCCATCAATCCTGGGCCGTTTTCTCTGAAGGAGGTCGGTTTTCGTGGTTGCTCTTTGGTTTCAATCCCTCGATCTTAACTTCCCATTTCATGACAGCACGTCGTCGCATCCCTGGTTGCTTCCACAGCGGCCGGTGGTAGTTCTGCGGTCCAGAATTTTGCAGTCCAGAGAGTGAGTGTTGCCGTGGGAGATTTCAAATGTTGGAAAATTAATCGCTACTTCAGCTCTATTATGACACACACGTCGAGGCAACGACAGCGATTCTAGCCACCTTCTCCACTGCATGTTTTGGGTAAGCTCCGGCTCCAAGAACGACATGATATTGCAAGTGATCCTGACCTCTCCCCTAGGTATGGCCTAGTTGGGTTGTTGCGACCTCTCACTGTGTATCCCTCTGAGATGGTGTACTGGTCGGTACGTGTCCAACGTCACCTTCGATTTCATAGATGCCAATCTAATCAATTACTTCAATTACCTTACAGAATCTGCCCACTGTTTCCGTCTTCCAAGGTATGTGCTCGCACATAATATCCCCAAAAGTGATGAGTCACATAACCACCTCTCTCAAGCTTTGCACTACGACACGTCTGCCAACTTCAAACGTGTCAAGCTGTTCTGGACAGCTTTCACAGGGATGTTCCTATACGAGATCATCCCCGCGTACATCTTCCCCCTTCTCAACGGAATCAACATTTTCTGCCTCGCCAGCCAGAAGGCATCCTCCAAGACTGTCGACGTTTTCACGAACCTCTTCGGTGGCACTGATGGAAATGAGGGGTTGGGCTTGATGAGCTTTTCGTTTGATTGGCAATACATTGGATCAATGTACGTTCTGTTTTAAATTTCTTTCGTTATGGAATTTCTGAGGCGATCCTGTGTGTACTAGATACATGAGCTTGCCTCTGATCCAACAAGGTGGGTGCCAGCCTGAAGTTGAATTTCTTCAATTAACATTTTTGTCTTAGCCAATTCATGGATCGGCTACTTCTTCTGCTACGTCGTAATTATGGGGATATATTATTCCAACTTATGGAACGTGAGTCCCTCTACCTACTTCCCAATCATCCCCAACCAACCACTTCTCCAAGTCTCTGGCATTCCCTATGCTATCAACATCCATTTTCTCCTCAAACGGTTCAATCTACCACCAGTCAGCTGTTTTTGGTACCCACTTCCAGCTGAATCAGACCGCCCTGAACGAGATTGGTCTTCCTGCGCTGACCGGCTCGAATGCGTGGTCGAATCTGACAGCTAACCTTGCTGTGAGTGGATTGTCATTGACTAGTTTGCAATTTTTATTAACATTAACGGTGATGGTAGATCGGAGGCCTTATAGCACACGTCGTCTTGTTTTGGGGACCGTATGCTGTGGATTCGTTCAAATTGGCATACAACAGAACGCAACCAGATCCTCACTACCAAGTATGTTTCCCTTCAACCGTTCTCAGACGTTACTCCGGACTAACTAACTGGCATGCTCTCATTGTAGGCGATGAAGAAGTACAAAGAAGCACCTTGGTGGTGGTATGTCATCCTCCTCGTACTCGCGTTCGTTGCAGGTGAGTTCAATTGACGTTCTGTATACATAACTTATCCGATTGATATAATACTCACGTCTCCCATAGGCCTCATCGTTGTGTTCAAAGGGCAAACAACCCTCCCTTGGTGGTCCTACATCGTCGCCCTCATCCTTGGTGGATTTGTTACGGTAGATAATCATTCCCCTTAACATTTCTAATTCCTTTAACTCAAGTTTTCTTTTCTATTCCAGCCATTCTCCACTCTGCTCTTTGCTCGGATGGGTAACGGAGTGGCCACGAATCAACTGATGAAGATGGTTGCTGGAGCGATCAACCCTGGACGCCCCGTTGCGAATCTATACGTGAGTTATCATGATTAGTTAACAGTTGCTGGATGATGAATACGAACAAAACTTCACGTAGTTTTCAATGTGGAGCCATGATGTTGTCTCAACCTCTATCAACCTGGCCGGAGATTTGAAAATGGGACAATATTTGAAGATCCCACCTCGTGTCATGTTCCTTACGCAGATCTGGGGAACGATCCTCGGTAAGAGTGTTCATGAGTGATGTTTGTATTTATATTAACAACGATAATTCTTCAATTCTTAGGCGCTGTCATTAACTATGGTAAAGCGGATCTTTTCTGTGCTTTGTTAGAGAACTATATTGACTCTTCAATCAGTGGTCATGATATCGGTCGTGGATTCCCAACGCGAGATTCTCTTGAGCCCAACTGGGACGAACGTTTGGAGCGGTCAAGTGCCACAGAGTCTGAACAGTGCCGCAGTTACTTGGTCCCTAGCAAAAGAGCTCTACGGTTTTAACGGGCCTTATTGGATCATTCCGATGGGCTTGATCATCGGGATGGTACCCACTGCAATCCAGTGGTTGATTAATAAAGTACGTGTGCAGAGCTCACCAGAAAACCACTCGTTCATATGCTGATCGGACCCTCTCAACCAGCGTTGGCCGAAGATTGGACCAGTAACGGTCGGAAGCGTGATGCTTCCTATCATCTATCAGTATTCCGCATGGATGTCCGTCGGTGTCAACTCCACGATCACCTCCAGTATCATCGTTGGTCTCGTCTCGCAGTTGTGGTTGCGCAAATACCATCCTGGATGGTACAAGAAATACAATTATATCCTCGGAGGCGCTCTCGATGGAGGTGCGCAGGTCATGATTTTCGTGCTCTCGTTTGCCGTTTTTGGCGCCGCTGGGACTCAGAGACCGTTCCCCAATGTGAGTTTCTTTGCTATTTATTTATTTCAAATTAGCGTGGTGTTAACGCACGTCACCTGAACAGTGGGCTGGCAATCCGGGAGTCGGTAATGTAGACTATTGTAATGGGAATGGTGCTTTAGATTGAAGGGATTTTCGTGGGTTTTCCGTTCGAGGGCTGTCAATTTTTGTTAATCTGAGGGTGGGCTATGGTCGTCACAGTGTTCAAATTTCGTTTGTGGATTCGTTAATATGTTGTATTTTAGTGTACGTAGTCTCAATCGTGCAATTTAGCCAAATGTATCTCTTGAGCCTGGTATGTACCTAGCTCATGCTGTTCGGCGTCAAAGTTTGGTTGAACTTGAAGGCAAATCGACGGAACACTGACGGAATCCAAAAATGATTCAGACCGTCATGTACGGCCCAGACAGGCCTGGGCCCTCGGTCTGTTTGTCGAAACCCTTCGTCGCCTTTAGAAACAAACAAAACCTTTGAACCTCAGTTGATGCGTCTTTTTGACCTGTTTTGTTTTTCTTTTTCCCTCGTCACCAACCTTGCACCAACCTCCCTGTGCAATGACAATCCGAATCTCTTCTTAATTATTTCTCTTGTCGTTCCATATTGTTCGAGGTCGAATGACGTTCATCGATGCTCCACCTGGCACCTAATAATGGGCGAAATCAACGGACCGACTGGGGACAAATGGCCGCGAACGGACACCATGCGGAACTCCTTCATATGAATCTGGATTCTTGGCCCCAGGTTCAAGGTGGAGTCTGGACTGCCAATGACCATGGAGCAGGTAGTATTTACGACATGGTGCCAATTACAGGGCATCGAGTCCGGTTGTCGCTGGATTGAGCAGCGCCAAGGCTATTTAATAACCTTCCTTTCCGGTACCACTACACAAGCTACACATCACCTACTATCACCCCAGAACAACCTCAAGCTCTTTACACTCTTGAAGCTCCACACTCAACATCTTCATCGCATCGACGCCTATACACCCGACACTAGAAACTTTCTCTGAAATCGAGCGTGGATCAGCATCACCAATCACCCCATTTTCTTCGAGGACCACAAAGATCGAATTGCGTTGACCATCGAGGAATATCAACCATGACAACCTATATCAACGCCTCTTGCCATTGTGGCCTCAACAGTTTTCGCGTCGCGTTCAAGACAGATTCTCTCCCCATTCAAGACAACATTTGCCATTGTTCGACTTGCAAACATGCATCTGGACAACTGGCCATACACTACGTCTCCATCGTCGGTGGCCCCCTCAAACTCGTTCATGAACTCGGAAGCCGCAGTGCCAGCAGAAACACCTTCAGAGAGGAGCATAACCACCGTGGGTTTGGGAGTGGCCACGAAGAAGAGCACCGGGATAAATCGACATTGTGGGCCCCAACACCTCATATCTTCGTCGCCGCACCCGAAATCCCCCTTGATCTAGGCGACCTGGTGCAGTACCAAGCCCACTCACCTAACGTCATTCGGTACTTTTGTCGTTCATGCTCAGCACATTTGTTTTGGGTGCGTCGCAAATCGGCAGAGGAACTTTCCTGGTCCGTAGCAGTCGGTGCGCTCGAGAGGACTGAAGGAATCGTGAAGCCTGCGTATCATATTTGGGTCCAAGATACTCTCGATGGTGGTCTTGCCGATCACCTTCGTGCGATCGATGACGTCCCTCTGATCAGATTCAAGGAAGGCCCAGGAAGTGAAGAATTACCCTCTGGATGGAACACCGTTCCCATTCATGAACCTCATACAAGCAAAGACCTCCTCCAAGCGCACTGCCAATGCGGCGCCATTCAATTCGCCATTACACGTCCCTCGGAACCCTCGTTCAACCCTTCGGTTCCATACCCCGACCTCTTATATTCCCACAGGACTACACACCTCGCAAAGCTCACCAATATGAAAGACGAAAAATGGTGGCTCCGACCCGAAAATTCCATCTTGCCCACGAAATACCTGGCCGGCCATTGTATGTGCAACTCCTGCAGGTTAACGACGGGGTTCGAAGTCCAATCATGGGCCTTCGTACCCCTCGTGAATATCGTCACCCCGCACACCCTCGAGCCGATATCTCTTGACAAGGAAGGACGGAGACCGACAGGACTTACGCAGTATCTTACGAGTCCAGGGAAATATCGCGAATTTTGTGGGACATGCGGGGCGACAGTGTTTTCTTGGGGTGTAGATTTCCCTGATTTGGTGTCGGTGTCGGCTGGGTTATTTGACGAGAAGAAGGTTGGAGCGCGAGCGGAAGGGTGGCTTGATTGGCATAAGAACAGGGTGGCATACCAGGAAAAAGCTTTGAGTCGCTCTGTTGCAAATGGTTTGGCGCAGACGTTGAAGGGCCTTGCGACATGCCAGACCAGGATCGAATCCGACAAACCGCGGGTCGAGTTATGCGAAGAACCTGTTTTGACAGAAAGTCCTTCAGCTGGAATGGTCGTCGTTTAAAATAGAAAGCAGCTGCATGATACCAATGGTCTTAAATTGTCTTTGACTCGATATGTCATCTTGTCTTAAACATTTCTAATCGTCCGTTGGATTTGCGAAACTGATAACTCTTTTCGTTCTACTTTTTGTTTTCTTCGAGTTCTCCATCCTTCTTAACATTTATCATGACGGACAACGAAATCACCTACGTCAAGTGTCAATGCACCTGCGGGATTGGAACATTTCGGGTCGCGTTTGCCACCTCTCGGCTCCCACTCGCCAACCACCTCTGTCACTGCGACACATGTCGCCATGTCTCAGGCGAGATGGCGTTCTACTACTTACCCATTGAAGGCCCACCCGCCGTGTTCGTGGGCACGAGCACCCCTGGACCGGCCAAACTCGAGCCCGTCGACCCCAAGAGCAAAAACCTGACCGCATATCAGAGCTCTCCCAACACTGTTCGCTATTTCTGCCATGTCTGTTCCGCGCACATGTTCAAGTGCAAGAATGGGACGGAATGGTCTGTCTCTGGAGGCTCTTTGGAAACACTGGAGGGTATAGCGAAGCTGTGCTGCCATATCAACGTCGGGGACACCTTGGACGGAGGGCTGGCGGACCAGATACCCAACATCGGCGGCAAGGTCCTCCCCCGGTACACAAAGGCGGAAGGCAGCGAACAGGTTCCTATCGGCTGGCGTTCGGAGAAGTTGAAGACGAGGGCAGAGAGCAGAGAAGAGCCGACTCTGCGTGCGTTTTGCCATTGCGGGGCGATCGATGTGTACTTGACACGCCCGGACGAACGATCGGCTGCCCCTCATGTGGCGTTCCCAGATATCATCTACCCGGTCCCGCAAACACGTCTGGCGAAGATTCGGAACACGAAGGATGTGAAGTGGTGGTTGAGGCCGTTGATGTATACGAACGCGGCGGGGGAGCTCGCTCCTGTCCCTTTTTCTGCCCCCGGCACCCCTCTCGGAGGCCAATCCCCTGATCCAAGGATGATAGACGAACGTCTGCAGTCGCTTGGCCAAGAAGGCGAGTCGAAGAAGTCAGTCATGGATCCACACACTCGGTACTTGGCAGGCCATTGTGTCTGTCAGCACTGTCGTCACACGAGCGGATTCGACGTCCAATCTTGGGTCTTCATCTCTCGCATCAACGTCTTTCAGACTGAGTCGAAGAAGCCATTGTTGCTAGGCTCAGAGAAGGAAGGCGATAGGCCAAAGGAACTCAGACAGTACATGTCCAGCCCTGGACGGTACCATGAATTCTGCGGAATTTGCGGTGCCACTGCTTTTTGGTGGATGTCTGGGAGGCCTGATGTCATCGATATATCGGTGGGTATGTTGGACCAATCTGTGGATGGTGTGCGTGCAGAGGAGTGGGTGAAGTGGCATAAGGAGCGATTGAGCTTCATCGAGAAATCCTTGGGGAATAAAGAACTGGTGTATGGGCTCAGAGATGGCATTCTGAAGTTGGTCGACCCGATTTATGGAACAGGGTGAATTAGTACGATCTTTTCGCAACTTATCCTTTTCCTTTTTCAACCTCTGCTTTGACGACACCAACTCAGGAACTTTGTATTAGTACGACACTAATTTATGTAATGTATTCTAGATCTCTAAATCGTCTTTCTTGCACAATTTTGCTGGATTTTTCTACACATACGCCGCTGATCATCTGGAAGGACGTAGCATCACTTTTCTGCCTCATGGATATCCATGGAACGCTTTAGTAAATCCTGTGTACGATCAAAAGCATTGTATACATCGATCGTCATCCCAGCTCTCTTCAGCTGCATGAAACGAGCTACAGTATCTCGGTCAATAAGGTCCATGTCTGGTCCTTCTTCTCCTAAAGGTTCGTCCACCGCCTCGGAATCAACATACGCCGAATCAGAGACAGGTGGGGGAGTACAAGAAACGATAGTGAGCGTATGGAGCGGACGTCTATGTTCCTTGGCTAACATCTTGTCGATATCGCCGAAAATGCCTGGGAATCGGGTCCAAGGGATGCCGGGCAACCTTGAAGTGTAGTGCAGGGATCGGAGATTGGGAAGGAAGGTGGAAGTGGTGGTGCCGATATAGTCCCAGAAAGGACCTAACAACTTCCCGCCCTCTGCTTCCAACCAAAATGGTTGCGTGACCCGGAGATCTTCGAGGGCAGGGGTTGCGTCTAGGAGCCGAATGAGTTCTTGGTCCGATGAGGAGATGTCGATGAGAGAAAGACTTTTCAACGAACAGCCGGACCGTTCGATGAAGGATGTCAGGAACTCTAAAGTCCGCGTTGAATCGGTATGGGAGGCCATGAATTCGCAATGCAAATGTTTCAATTCGGGGAACGTCACATGTGGCAAGGCATATATGTAGGGATTGAATTCAGAATGCCGGGAACGAAATTCGAGCGATTGAAGGCTTCGGTGAACGAAGGGGGTCCCGGTGAGCTGATTTCGCGATGTGTTGTTGAAATCCTCGATCGAAAAAGAGATCAAGCGAGGGGCGCCCTCCAAGATATCCATCCATTCTGTCGCACGCACATGGGTAAGCTCCAAGTGAGTTACAGTGGACCAATCGATATTAAGGTCTTTTATGCTGCATTCTCGTTTATTCTTGAGGAAAAGACTGAAATCGGGAGGCAGGACCGTTTTTGAAGGGAATACGGCGTTGAGGTCGCCTGCATTGATTGAGGGCATCAACTTCAATGTCTTCAAAAGAGAATTCGATGGATCTTTCGGAATACTGGCACAGACCTGTGCCATCCATTTGCAACTCCCGTAAAGGAACAGATGGGACCACCGCGACGAATGTTGATTGAGGGTTTTAATCAGCGATAAACGAGATTCGGTTAAGGGGGTTTCAGTGAAGTCGTTATTGCTCACGACGTAAAGGCTGAGTGGGTGGTTTCCTGAGCGGGTTAGCCATGTACGAACACGTTCATGCTCTATTTCTGGCGTATTATCCAGGAAGATGAAGACCCTGTTCCATAAACCATGCGTGAAACACACGATATTCCGCCAATCCTGACATACAGCACCTAGGGAAAGTGGTTTGAAATAGCCACTTGGGTACGCCCTCCTTCCCTCGAAAATGCACACTTCCCACTTCTTCTCCCATTGCGAGTGAACGCAGAGCTCGAAGATGTAGGACATGATCTCTGGTAAGAGCTTGTTGTGGATGAGCACGGCCTTATCTGAATGCGCTCCCTCGTTGTCCGTCGCGGTTTTGGCATATTCTTCACGATGTGAGAGTGACGCCCGTTGGTCGATACTGCCTGTGGCTCGTGGTTCAATACCCAAGCCGATCTTGGGCTTTGAATTTGTGGTCATTGTCGGACTTGTCGTTCAGATGCTGGTGGAAATTTGGGGATATGAGGGTGAGAGTTGAAGCATTCTGCTTTTATATATCATCGGGACCCCTTTTTTTCTCTCTGCTTGAACATGTGGAAATGGCCTCATTGTGGTGGATGAGAAAGGAGCTAACCAAATGATGATTAACTGATCGATTGCAAAAGGCTGTGTAGTTCGATATTTCCGGCATTTTCCGACGAGTCCAGCTCGTTGCATATCCTCTGACGGTTCTCATGATCAACCACACAATCCAAGGGGCAGCAGGTACTGTAAATTTCCTGCAAAATAAATGCCCACAATGTACATACTTTAGCTTCGGGAGGATAAAAATCTCCTCCTATTCACGGACTTGTATGGCGTTATGTCATGTGTCAAAATTTTAAACACCCACTTGCGCAATCTCGGATCAAGAAGCCAACGACACGCCTCCTCCACGTTCAGGAAAAAAAAAAGATTGCAATATTGTGAGCGTCAAGATCTTACTGATAAGTATAACCGAAATTAAGAAAATTAATATAACAGATGCGAACTCCAGTTATCCTCGAGGAAAGTTGTATTCTTTACGAGGTGGATCATTCATAATGAGACGATGAGGCTTGGTCACCTGTCATCATCCGTCGAGCGCTTGATCGGCGCTTAAGCTCAACGCGTGGCACTTAAGTCTTCATTTTGGACGTCATGTGGACCGGCGATAACCAATTTAGCCCACGATCTATCTGTGAACGTTGACTGTTGCGTTCGGTATTTCTTTTTCCCGGAGAATTATTTCCTACCGGTCCCTCTTCCAATCATATACCCACCGGCTGCCAGTGTTGAGACGTTGACTCGTTGATGTTGCCATCGTACCATGTTGCATCACAGTTGGCAGCAATCTAAATCGAACTAGTGGGACAAGTACGTGAGTACGAAGTCAACGTGAATTATAAGAGGCACACTAAAGCCACACCGTGCTGTAATTGATAACAGATATATGTGCGGCCGCCAGCCTACACAGAAGCGCCCACATTTAGCGCCCCGCATGTGTATGCATTTGAATGTGAGACAGTGGGAGATACACTATAGCAAGGTTTGATGGCGTCGCTGAGGTGGTTTATTTAACATCGACATGCCAACAAATAAAGATATGATATCCCAGTGGCTCAATCATGAACGGACGGATTAGTTTCCGATCCAGATTCTCGTTTATCCACAGGTTGTCAATGAGAGGCATCCAAACGAGGTGCCAGCCAACCTTGGCTTGATGGTCGTTTCTAAAATCGAATAGGGGTATTGGCTGGGGTCTCAATCGATGGATCAAATGGTCAGAAGTTCAGCACTTTGTGATAAGCAGACAAAAATTCTTGTTTGATTGAAGTATAAATGGATAGCTCTACTCACTCACAGTTATATATACACTCTGCTTTCCAGATACTCTGAGCTGTTCTGCTTTGGTTCTGCTGGTCTTCTGTCCAACTTCTCCAGGGTGGAAGACCATAGCCTCGAATTCAAGTCCGAGTTTTTCGTGAGAGGTATATGATATCGATATAATATGACTGTACGATCTTCCACGCTTAGAACGTCCTCAAAATCCGATTTCAAGCGCGCTTATAACTTGGGTTTAATCCAACAAGTCCAACTCATTCCGAAGAAATGAGCAATCCTCAGCGCTCATCCTCCGGCTCTCAGAACTTATACGAGTCGTACCCAATAATTTTTACAAATCCAATATATTATTGCTCCCGCCCACTGAAGGGTGGATATGGGTTCTAAACCTGGCCGCTTTGAACAGAGAAGATAACTCTGCCCTGCCCTCTTTCAATGTGGGTCTTGCCGGTCGCAGGACGATGCATCCCAGTTCTCCAGGACACACCACAACTCCCCCGCGTGGGCCCGATTTATCCGGAGCCCACTTATCCAGAGCTTGAGTAAACTTAGTGACATGGAGGACGGAAGACACGGAAGGTGACGGAACTGCAGGCAATACATGAAGGAAGCGGGACAGGACAAAAGAATCACATAACACACGAGCACACATTCAACACAACGACACAAGGACCAACAGACACGTAGAAATGAGGAGACAACACGAGGAGATCTAGCACGAGATTGGAGTAAATCAGGGGGGAGATTCTGAGGTATGAAGAGAGATACGTACCAGAAACTATACAAGCCGCACCAAAAGCGAAACGCAAAATGCCGATGGAGAGAGACCAAACCACAAAGGGAACAAGGGACGATGGAACCACAACGGGGTGTACAAGGTAGAAGGCAGCACTAGAAATGAAATCTGTCAGCGAGAATAGCGATTAAAGAAGCCGGAACGACGAACCAAAGGAAGTTCGAGCATGAGCGAGAGGGATATGGCAGCGATCAACAGAAGAAAAAGTGAGCATACAAGACTGAAACGAGCACTGTGAGGAAAAGGAGAACAAACCAAGGATATAGAAAAAAACACATGGAAGGGAACGGTGCAGATATATGGTAGTAAACGCAAACACCGTGCACCCAGCTTGCGTTCGCTTCCATATGCCTGCACACACAAGAGGGGAGAGGGAGATGAGAGGGGAAGAATGAAGATTACCCACAACTTTATACAACGCCTGTCCAGCCGAGTCGGGATCTGAATTTTCTGACAGTGCTGTGCGATGAGTACGAGTGTGCACTTTAGTAGACCTCGAGGCCTGCCCAGCATTCTCGTGACACCGGCGTTCTGAGCGGCACGCTTTCGGCAGATGTTCGGCATCTCTGATGCTTTCCGTTTATGGACATTATAGCCATTTGGGGAATGCCGGCTCATGAGGCTGAAAGGCTGCGCGAGATAACCATCAGTTTGACAGATGGCGGCGATACTACGCGGGGCGAATGGTTCTTCATGGAATGGTGGAGACTTCTTGGGAATTGGGCGGCCTCGTGCGTACCTCGAGTGTTTTAACCTTGCGACTTCTGAGTACAGCTTGCTATCTTGTTAGTATTAATATTCGAGAGGATGGGGCAAAGACGTGGGTCAGGGATCCGCCGCCCGGGGAGATGGCTCTTCAGTTCATACGTTGGGTCCAGGTCCGGCAGCCTACCATTTCGCGACCGCATTATGGCTCGCTGTGTGTAAGTGCATCATGAAAGTCAGGGATATTCTAATAAATATCAATCAGTGGCGGAAATTCTTTCCCAGATTATGAACATACAGTATATGTGGAATAAATGATTCAAGATAAGCACATATCTTATTGCAGGCCGTTGGGGTTAAGTTCGAGGATTACACTTGTGCATGGCACAGAATTGAGGCGTTTGGGGAAACACATATTGGCATTGGCTTGTGGCCAATTTCATTTTCACAAGTCCTCATAGTCACACGTTCAGGTTTCCTATGAACCAAATATATTGTGCTCTCGCCCATTGAAGAGAGGATATGGGTTCTAAACCTGGCCGCTTCGAACAGAGAGGATCACTCCAGCTCTGTCCTGCCCTTTCTTTGGGTCTTGCCGGTCGCAGGACGATGCATCCCAGTTGCCCCGGAGACACATCATAACTCCCCCGGAGCCCCTCTCGGAGCCCGCGTATCCAGAGCGTAGGTTAAGAGGGAAGAATGGGGACATGAAAGTATCTAAAATACATAACACGAATGAAAATTGGACGAGTAACTCACAGAATCATGGAAAAAACAATCACTTAAAACTTAGAGGAAACACTGGTGTAAGGGTGAGGCCAATTAGTGACGTCAACGATAATAGGAAGGGTGACGGCCCGTACCAGAAGCCAGAGAGTCCCCGAAGCCCAGTACAGAAACCTAGTGAAAGAAAGACTCGTCAATGATGAACCTGGTGGGTACGAGAAAATGAGGGTACGTACCGAAACAGAACATCCAGAGAATGAAGCCAGAAAGTGCTCAGAGAAGAAACCAGAAACTTATTCCAAACTTAAGGCCGAAAAAAAGAACCGAAAATAACCAGAGAGAACCGAGAAGGGACAGAGACAGGCCCAGACACGAACACAGAGCAAACACGAAGACGAGAAACCCAGAGAGAGAGAGAGAAAGTGAAAAGGGGCGCACCAGAGACCCAATAATGCACCAGGATCCATCATAATATCAACCCAGCCATCCCAAAACACACCTGCTGTTATGTTAGTACGAGGACGAGAATAAAGAAATGATGATGCACGTACCCCAGCCACACCTTCCAACCTAAACCTACAATATCTGATTCAACAACAAAAAGAATAAAGGATCAGGAATGATGGAGCAACAAAGAGAAAACACAAACCTGCATCACCGCATCGACACGAAAACAAGGAGGAATGATGAGGAGAAGAGATGACAAAAGAAAGGAAGGATGCTGGGAGGAAGAGAAGGAGGAGAGGTCGAGAGAGTCGCACGATTGAGGGATCAATGGAGGGAAGATGAATGGATGGGTCGATGGAACTTGGAGGTGAAGCTAAAAGGAGAGGATGGATGGGGGAAGAAACGTCCCAACCCCCACCAATTTATACTTTAACAAGCGCCGCCCAGTTTGCGGAATCTGAAATTCCTTGATCTCCGATACAGCTGTTGCTGTTAACTTAGGCCTTGAATTGAATTGAAATGGCACACACAGGTACACCTTGTACAGCAGTGTCATGGTCTGTTCTGGGGAAGTTACCCTGCTGGCAGGACAGCGTGGACGGTGCTACAGCCCATGGTAGCGATCTTTTCTAGTTATGGTCAACTTCGCCAATTGGGGAATGGTGTCGTTTGCTTGCATAGCCTCGTAGGCTTTCAAATTTCAGGACCCGTCTTCTCATCAGAGCTTCAGACATATACACTTGGGTGAAGACAACATGTCGTGTGGTTTGCGTGCAATGAGGGATATGTGGCATCAGTGCGTCGGTCTTTGACTGTTAGGGACGGGTTTGGGCATTCGGCATGTATCGTGAGGTCGGCGCCGACTCGGACTCGGGGGTGCTGGAGGGCCTCGAGGTATGCAGCTTATAGTGACTAATGTGTGTCCTTGGACCCTGGAACCAACAAAAAAGTACCTGTTTTCGAAGAGGGTAATATGGTGCGTTTAGTATACACACAAGGTGGCGGGCGGTACCCAAATCCGAGAGTTACATGAAGGAGAAAGGATGGTTTTGGAAGTTCCGCAAGGATTATTGATATTGGTGACTCAGTGGGATAATGGGGTGATGATATTTTTGATTCGGTTTGTGGTGGAAAGTTCGATATGACATCGGAAAAATGATTAGAGGAGTCATCAAGAGCCATGCTTACCCTTCAATTCAGGAGGGTAAGAACGCATCTGAGAAGTGGCTTTCCCCTATGTTTTGTGGGTACTTGTTCTATATTTTCTCGGGAGAAGCATATAGTAAACGGTCTCAACTTCGATTTGATGTTGTATTAATACAAAGGAATTTTCAAGAATCATGATCCAGAAACGAAAGAATCGATTCAATGGGAACAAAAGGGGTACAAGAGGTTGATACACACACACAACGTATCAGCATCTAAAAACATCAAGTGATTTCATACTACATAGCAGCCTGAGGAACCCACTCGAAAATATATTTGTGGAGAGCGCCCATCAATCTTGCCAGTAATTAATGATTCATAAGGCCTTGAGTTTGAGCCTGAGGCCTCGAGGCTAACGTTCGGGGGGTGATTAATGTTGATTAGCCAGTAAATCTTATGGAATTGCGTAGATAGATCATGGTCCGTGCACGAATAGTGATGAGCGCCCGTGGTGGGAGGCCTCGAGGCCAACTCGAGGCGGTTATTTGTGGACAATTTTTTGGGGTGTGTGTGGTTCATGTTATCTAGTTGGATTTCAGAACTTCGGGAATGATTTGTTTAAGTTATCCTACTGCACCCCCGCATTTGTATCCAGAGTGGTATCTCCATCGACATCACGCACATGACTCCGACATTCCTCTTCCCAATATTCAAGCACATTGTCCATAAACCTCACCCAATCCTCTTCTACCCCTTTCTCTTGTGATTTGCTTTCTCCCTCACCCGCACCTACACCAGCAACCCACGCGTCGGCTAACCCACGCTCTTCGAGCAGACGCCAACTCTGACGAAGAGAGTCTTTGTATAAGTAGAAGTGGGGTTCCCAGGGTTTGACCCTTGTTCTGAAAGATCTTGAGTCTGAGAGAGAGAAGCAGAGATCGTCTAATGAATCGCGATATGAGAATTGGGCAAGAGGGTCTGTGAGGATGTCCCACGAGGAGAGGTGCGTTTCGAGTTCTTGACGAGAGCCTGTGTCTTGGCCTGAGAAGGAGGAACACAATAAAGCGTGTCGTTCGCGGATCAGGTCGTGTTCGCGTGTCCAGTTAATCGGGCTTGAATTATGGGAGGCACGGAATACGGCGACGATGGCGCGTGCTTGAGCTTCTACGAGGGGGAGGGGCACGACACGGACCAGAAGGCCTAGGAAGGCGATAGAGGTTGGTGGTGGTAGTTCCGAATCATTGCTGGTGGTGGACTCGGATTCAGCGAGAAAAGGTGAGAACCCGCATGAAGGAAGACCGAAGAGATGGCGGGCGAGTGGGAAGAGGGTGGAGGATCGAGGTGTAAGTGTTAATGGGATATGTATGGGCTGAGGATGGGGTGGGAGTGAGGTGGGGATGGGAGTCGTCGTGGATATTGTGAATGAAGTTGAACTTGATGTGGATGTGGGCAAGAAGGGGAAAGAAACCGTGTACCCTGTCGCTAGGATCACGTAGTCGATGTCTTCGGACGATCCGTCTGCGAAGAAAGCGGCCTTGTGAATGAAGTGGGTTGTCCGTGGTTTGAGAGAGATGTTCGAACGTGGTGGAGAGCGCAAGGGTTTGGAGGTGGAGAGTAGGATGCGTTTGGCATGAGAAGACAGAGCGGCGGATATATCCTGGCCACTGGGGCCTGAGCCAACGATCAGGATAGTGCTTGATGCGAGGACGAGGCTCGTGGGTAGGGATTGGAGCCTGTGGGAGAGAGAAGAGGGACTGTGGTAGGTCTGTGAATGAGACGCGTGTCCAGACGATAGCAGCTCGGAAAGCCCTGGCAGAGGAGGCAAACGCGGTACGTTATGGTGGCCGTTGCACACTAGGAGCAAAGCACAAGTGTGTACTTCCTCCATCCCTTCAACTGTGACATGCCATTCACGTGTTGGATGGTGCCAAACGACGTGCTCTACGCGAGCATTAAATGTGATATGCTCGCGGAGATTAAAGTGGTCTGCGTAGGATTGGAGATACCTGTGAACAGTGTCTGCGCCAGGGAAAAGAGGGGTTGATGGGGGAAAGGCAAAGGATGAATAGGCCATTATGGGATGGGGCAAGTTCGTTGTTAGCCCTTCGTAAACTGGCGAAGAGGGTGTTGGATTCCAAACACCGCCGAGATCAGAGGAAGCCTCGAAGACCGTCGGTTTCCATAAGCCTTTCTGAACCTCTGGAGTAGAGAGCAGCGTTTGGAGGGCCGCCAGCCCTGAAGGACCAGCACCTATGATGATTATCCTCATAGAAATTCAGATACTAATGGAAAGTGCAAGGAAAGTCTTATTAATTGACGTTACTAATCGATCGCGGTCATTACCGAACGGGTATTTGTACTTGTAGACGCGTTGTCTATCACTATTTGTCTGCTTTAATTCCCTCTGATCAAGTTTTCTGGCTTTTCTTCTTCTTCTCAATTCCATTTCGTTTTGTTCGTCTTTTCTCTCAAGTTTCTCCACTTGAAGATGGAAAATAGACCCCCAAAGTCGTTGTCGCATCCTGATTCAGAGTCTTCGAACCTCTCGGGAAATGTAGATCGTGCTGCGTCGCATGCCGAGCCCATAGTCAACCCGCAAGTTGCTTCACAGTCGCAGAATTCTACTTTGATTCAAAGTTCGGCGCGGTTTACCATCGAGGCACTAGAAAAATATTATTATGCGGAAAGTTCTGGAAGAAAAAATCACAGGTTCTCTGTACGCATCCCCTTTTCTTCGTACATTTGATCATTATTTTCCATCTAATCGTCATCATGTTTATGCAGATGCTTCCGCCTCTCGCGCCTCCTCCAGCTGGTAGTAGTGATGGCACCACTTCCTCTGTATTCCGCGTACGTCCATTATATCTTTTTATATCAGTTTGCTTTACTGACTGTATTCTGGTTTAGTTTCCTTCTGATAAAGATACACCTCGCTCGTCTCAAGCCAATCTTTCCAGTGCAAAGAAGCGTAGTGCAGAATCGTTCATTGTCGACTCTGAAGGCGTGAAACGCAGAAGAAAGAGCAGCGGGTGTAATAGCAACGCCAGCGTCAATAACGATGACACCACCACCACCGACCTCAACAGTAAAAGTAACACACGCGCACCCACACCTACATCCACAACCAGTTCGAAGCCAAGGTCACTTATCAAGGCTACTGGACTTGTGCATGGGGGATCTGCAGCTGGTCCATCTACAGTCGCTTTGTCATCTAAAACGACCTCCAATTCTTCGGTCAAGCCTCCTTCCTCGTCTTCCTCCACTTCATCTAAACCTTCTGTCTCAAAAACATCTTCTAAATCTACCCCCACCGTCCCGTCGTCTGAGCGAGCGAGACAGGGGTTGAAACACCTCCTCTCATCGGCCGCAAAATTGAAAGGATCCTCAACACCGTCAAAGCCAGCAACCCCTTCCTTGACCAATACTGTCAAGTCCAAACTGACATCCAAACCCGCATCTACATCTGCATTCACTTCGATTGCTGCTTTGACGTTGGGGACACCGAGCCGATCGTCGAGTTCAATTAATTTGGATCCACCCATTCGGACCAGTTCTTCCTCGTTATCGAAACCCACAGCCACAGCCACTCCTGCCCCTAAAATCGTCGACACAGTCGCAGCAGGACCGGAACCGGTCCCCACGGGCTCGCCCACACACACAAACACGGACATACATCAAGGTCGTATGCTTTCTCAGAAATCAACTCTCGCTTCCATCAGTCCCAGTCGTCGGACTATTTCTTCTTCTTCCAGTGCTTCCAGTGCTGCTCCTGCCACTGCCACTGAACCGAACAAGGAAAAGCTGCCTTCGCCCAAGAAGACTCCTTCGATTTCGGGCTCGTCCAAGCCCATCGCTTCGTCTTCGTCACGCACACCTTCTCCCTCTAAATTGTCGTTGAGACCCAAATTCGCGATTGCCGATGTGAATACGAAGACAAGTGGGTTACCAGTTGGACGGGAAGGTGATGACGAGGATGAGACTCAGACTACGAGGGCCAGCGGGATGAGATTCGGAAGACTTTCTGTCCATCGCCCGGAAAATTGGGGTGAGGAAGAGGATGGAAGCGCAGATGGTGGGAGAGATTCATCTCAGGAGGAGCAAGAGGTTCATTCGTTATTTGCTGAGGGTAAAGGGACAAACCGGAATGGGAAGAAAAAAGAGGAGGATGAGGAGAGCAAGCGGAAGAAGAAGATGAATGGATTCATGGTGTCGTCTTCTGATGATTCTGGGGATGAGCATGGGAAAGGAAAACCATCACCACGAAAAGGAAAGGGAAAGGGGAAAGCGAAGAAGACTTATACCGACCTCGAAACCGACTCTACCGAGAACGACGTCCAAATCAACTCTCTTGAGATGGATGTCGAAATGGCTGACGTCACGTCATCAACACCCACACCTGCAGCAGCATCGGCATCGGCATCGGTAACAACAGCAACAACGCCTGCACTGGAACCGTCACGACCTCTGCCCATCACACCTTCTCGCTCCATCGAGTCGATGACTCCTGGGCGGTATAACGCGCTCATCGCCATGGAATCCGCCGCGAGTGCGAGGCTCTCTGGGATGGCGTCGCCTTCGTTGTCCAGATCTGCATCCGGATCTGGGCCTGGTTCTGCCCTGAATTTGGCAGCACCGCTGACCTCGTCCTCGTTGGATAGGATGCAGCAGCAACAGGAGCAGCAGCAGAAAGAGCTGGAGAAGCAAGGACACAAGCAAGAGGAGATGTTCAAGCAGCAACAGGAGATGATGGCCAGTCTGAAGGAGCAACAGGAGATGTTCAGCCGTTTCGAGACCTCTCACCGAGAACTTGTGGACAGGCTCGAGGTATCACAGAAGCAGTGGCTCAACAAACTTGAGACGCTGCAGGATCAACGTCTCCTTGCCCAGGAAACCCGTCTGCTCAGTGGGCTAGAGACGATTCACCAGCGAAAGCTCGCTGAACTCGAGAGGGGCCAGGAAGAACATCTGTCTGGCTTGGAGACGCGTCAAGACGCGTTTTTTGCGCGCGTGGAGGCTCTTCAAGGGGGTTTGGAGGGCAGGTTGATGGATGGGTTGAATGTCCGGCTTAAGGACAATGTTGGGTTGGCGGATCGAGAACTTGGTGTGCAGATGACCTTGCTGAAAGATTCGCAAAAAGAAGCACAGAAGGAGATGGAGGAGAGGTTTATTGGGACGTTCGAGGACTGGAATGGGAGGCATGAGGCGAAGTTGTTGGATATCCAGACGAAGGGTGTCGCGTTGGTGGATTGGGTGAAGGGACAGATCGACGGGATGGACAGGAGAGCGGAGGAGAGAGGGCGGGAAGTGGATGAGCAGAGAAGGAAGGAGGTTGAGCAACGGAGAAAGGAGATGGAGGAGATGGAGAACTCGCGTGCGGTGAAGAGGGAAGAAGAGGAACACAGGCTGACGGAGAACATTTTGAGAATGTTTACGGAGGAGAAGGAGGGTAGACGGGTGAGAGAGGAGAAAGAGGATGAGATGTGGCGTGTGTTTGAGGAGCGGTGGAGAGTCGCTGGTGAGAGAGAGGAAAAGAGAGATGAGGAAGTGCGTGCGTTGAAGCGGACTCTGGACGCGATGAGCGAACGAGAGAAGGCCGCAAGTGTGGATGCCAAAAAAGACATAAAGGACGTTGGTCGTGCGCTTGGGATCCTGGCGGAGCGGGTGGAAAACGTTGGGAGGGATGTCGGTGTTGCGTTGAGCGTGCTTGGTGTTGAACCCAGTGCAAAGGAAAAGGACCCTCGTGTTATAGATGGAGATGCCAACATGGAGGTGGGCGGATCGCAGGAGAGTCCTATTGTGATTGATGGCGACAGCGGCGAGGTCAATGGAGGGGGAGAAGGAGGAGAGACTTTCGCTGAGCGCGGCAGGAAGAGGAGGAGGCTCGCCAATGGGGATGCTGTTTCTCCACTTGTCACCGAGAGTCAAGGTGGAAATGCGAATGTGAAAACACGGAAGAGTGTGTTGGCGCGCTTGGAAAACATGGAGATGGACCTTCAGGAATGTTTGGAGAGATTGACGGATCCGATGGCGGCTGGTGCTGGCGATGTTAATCTCACTTCTCAAGACGCGGAAAAGCACGGTATGTTTTTGATCCTTTTTCTTCTTTTCTTTCTTCAAAAATATCTTTGCGATGGTCCGCTTACTTTGTATTTTTTCTTCACTTTTCCAGATTCTCTGGACGTTGACCCCACCAAAGATCAAGCTCAGCAAGGGCCCTCTCAAGACCGAGGTGCAGAAAGCCATACAGACAACGAGGATATCCAGATTACAGCCAAAGAGGTCGTTCGACACGAAATGGGTGTTAGCCCTATTCGTGGTAATGCCGCTGATGATCGTGTGGCCCCCAAGGCGGCGACGTTCCCGGAAGATCTGGCGAAGGAGATTAAAGATATTTTACTGCGCACCCTTCTAGAAAACGGGATAGTTGTCTCCAAAACGGATCGTGCCGAGCGAGGAGGTCGTCGAAATGAACCTCCAAGCGAGGACGTGTTTGGAACCGTCACTGTGAACTCCACACCGGATACTCAAATGGGTGCGTATTTCTTCTATGATCACTTCCTCGCTCGCATATCTGACAGACTGTATCTTTGTATCCCTTCCTCCTTATCTTTTTTTGCTTTTCAACATTCTTGTGGTCATTTCTTCCTTGATGGTTGTATCTTTTGCCTATATTTGGAATCGGCCCCTTAACTGACCCTGATGATTTGTCACTAAACTACTTTTCGTGTCAACTTGGGTTTATGTGAAACCATTTACTTCCTCAATTCTCCTCTCCTTCTATCTCTTTCCATTGACCTTCCGTGGCTATTCGATCTTCTCATACGATACGTGTAAATACGCTCTTTGTTTCGCCACGTCTTCGTCTCACTTCCTTTGTTCTCTCTTCGCTGTTTGCCTCGCTGTTCCTGGTTCTGCTGCTCCCCTTCTTCCTCCCAACTTTTTTTTTTCGTGCCATACGTGTATTGCTTTTCGATCGTCGTGTCCCATGTGCACCTGCTGTTCCATAATTGACGATGGACGATACACCGCCACCATCCGAACCACAAACCCATGACATCGCAATATCAACTTCAACATCATCAAACCCCTCATCGGCTTACCCTACACCTCCCTTGACCGCCAATCCCCTCTCGCATGACCAAAATGCCTCTTTTGCCCCGCCTGCTATACCATCCACAAACCGACATCAACTGACTACCCTCGAAATGCTCGGCCACCTCCTTCCGCTTTTTACGCCTGTGCCCATTCCGATACTTTTGGATCTTGATAATGAATCTGCGGTGCGGGACATTTTCGTGCAAATTTTTGGCGAACCTGCGTTGTTTTCCTCGTACGCTGGGCCTTGGTCTGCAAATTCAGGTCCGGATGAAGGTGGGAGTTTTGGTGATCAGGGAATGGGGAGAGTGGAAGGAAAGGGGAAAGGAAAGGAGAGGATGAAGGATGTTGGAGTGAACCCTAGGGATGTTGATGGGACAGGCGTTAGAGACGATGAAGAAGGGTCTGAAGCTTCTCGGTGGAGAGGAGATGGTCAAAGAAACGATCAAGAAAAACGCGTCGAGGTCGACCCGTCGGGCGAGGAGATCATCATGCATGACCATAGTGTGGCATCTTCATCTTGTACAACACGCAAAGATGAAAGTCGCGCCAGAGGCCGAAGTCACACCCGCAAACCACGCGCGTCAAATCCCGACTTTGTAAAAGGAACCTTGGCGAAGAGTGGGTTTTCACCTGTTGATTGGTCGAAGCCGAGGGTGGAAAGCTCGAGAGAAGGCGCAAGAGTGCTTAGTCTCAGTCCGCATGCGAAGTTGATCTTGAGCCCGCCCATGACCAAGGGATCAGGACGTGGCGTTGGTTCAATTTCTCCTTCCCCATCCATCTATGGGTCAATGAAAAATGGTGCTGGCTCTCCAGCAAGCGCCCTTTTGAAATCGAGGTCCTCGTCATTCAGTGGCCGGAGTCCAAACCCTGTGAGCAGGACCTACGCCTTGCCTCCACAACGAGAAGGGTCGATCGCAGCGCTGAGACAGGTGGTTTTGGGTACACCGTTCCCAGATAAGGTCGTTTTCGAGGGAAGTAGAAGTGTGGGCGCGAGTGGTGGGATGGACGTGGACGTGGACGAAGCAAAGGAGGCAGATGATCCGGAGAGCGAGAGCGACGGTGGAAGTGGGGGTGTCAATCGCGAAAAGGTTATGTCAGACCTTCAACCCACGGACGATGAATCTGTGCCGATATCTGCCCAGGCTCCAGATGTTCGTGGCAATGGAAATGGAAACCCGCCCATACCTGACCCCGTACAGATGTCGGGACCGGAAATCGGGCGTACATCATCTTCTCTGTCTTGGTCTTCTCTCTCAACGTTGACTTCAGTACCTTCCTCATCGAGTATGTCTGCAAGATCAGAGTCTCCTGAGAAGGCAGCCAGTACCAGTGCGAGTGTCATTCCCAGCATTAGACAAAGTGGAAACGTACCATCAACGCTGGCATCGACTTCTTCATCGGGGCATACCAGAGTCATCGATTTGAAGACAATCAAATTTGGTCCGCCAAAGAAGAAAACATTAATCGGTGCTTCTCCCACTCCCACTAAAACATCGTTCGCCGTGCCGGGACCTGTATCTCGTGCTAAGCATGTCTCTCCTTTGAAGAAGTCGTCACCGAAGGTCTCCACTCCCACTCCTGCCCAACGTTCGGAACAGCCACCGTCATCTCAAACGCCCTTTGTTTTATCACAGAGTTCACAAACGACAGTCGATGAAGAGTCAATCGCTCAGGATTTGATCATGACCGCATCCACAGACGACTTCGAACAGGAAGATATTGAACAATTTTCATCCCTCGTCCGTCCCTCTGTCGATGATGATATCTCGGTGGGCACAAGTCTTGGCACGCATGCGGTCGATAGTCAGAGCCAGATTGAGTCAGCGCATGACAAAACGCCTCGTCGGCAAGGAGTGGACCAGGATGACCTCGAGGATGATAGGGCGAGTCCAGTCCCTTCGAATTGTTCCCCATCGATGTTGAAGAAGAAGCCGAACGTCAATGAACAGAGCGACGCTCAGACACCAAAATCAGCGCGACATAATGATGATCAACACTTCGATTCTCCTGAACCCCCGTCTCAATTCCAATCCCAGCCAGCCGACCATCCGCCATCTCCATCTCCTGAACCTTTCCAACGAGAGCGTTCACCTTCTCATCCCTCGGATATTACCACCGAAATCGTACAAGTGAAGAGGGAGCTCGACAGTGCTGCGCCGATGGAAGTGGAAAAGGAAGGTGAACGCACTTCGCTTCCAGTTAAACATACTAAGTCGACTCGGCAACCATCTTCTTCGACTCAACGTGCTTCCGTTGTGGATGACAAAAAGGGGAAGGGAATGGGTACGGAAAGAAACAGCGTATTGGCCGAGGACGTCATTTCAATTTCTTCTGATTCCGATAATGACATTATCGAAACGAAGTTCAAAGGAAAGGGGAAAGGCAAGGAGAAGGAAAAGACAACACCTGCTCCCTCGGAACCGGCACCGTCACAACAGAAGCCGCGCCCCAAACCAGTTCCTACCAAAAGGAAAGCATCCACGAAACTCAACGTGATTGAAAAACCTCCTCCAGAGGTCGTCGATCTGACAACTCCCGTCAAGCAGCCTCCTAAAGCGAAACCAAAAGGAAAGGGAAACGAAAATCCAATCGTGGTATCTCCGTCCCCAGTGGCTGTTCCGTCTTCGTCGGTTAAAAGGACAAGGAGCTCACGGATAATGGATAATGATGGTTCGAATGTGCAGCAACTGGCTGTTGCTGAGCCCGAACTTGAGCCCGAGCCTGAACCTGAGCTGGTACAACAGCCAACACGACGACCTACAGCTGCGAAGAAGGGGACGCCCACAACGCCTCTGGCCGTCAAAAAATATAAGGCGAGGTTGGCCGCAGATGAAGACTCGGACGAGGCGGACATCATACCGGTCAAACAGAAGAAACCCCCACCTCAGGCGAGTACTTCGAGTGCTTCCGGGTCCGCCGTCAAGAACGAACCAGCGGAAGAAAGTGGAAGCATTCCACCTGAAGCTGGTGCGGGCGGCAAGACGAGGTTGATGGGAATTTTGGCTGGGAAAGCTAAGCAGAGTGCTGCGATGACGCGGGTGGTTAAGAGGAAGCGGACTCCAGAGCCTGAGAATGTGGATGATGATACAGTGGTTGTGCAGCAACCCCCTTTGAAGAGGGCCAAAGCAAGGATGGGCTCCACCACTTCGACTTCTACATCTGTCACTGAGAAGGCAAAGGAGGCGAAGAGCAAGCCCTCGTCGAAAGTCAAGACGGAGTCCCTCAAAGGGAAGGAGAAGGAGGACGAATCTGGAAATCGATACCCATTACGCTCTCCTCGCAAAGACCCATCGATTGGAGGGATTAGTAACGCATCTGTGTCCACACCTAAGAAAAAAAAGACACCAGTGGTATGGCCGAAAGTTGAGAACCCAAATTTTGTAACGGTAAGCGTCGGTCTATCTATCGGGAAACCGTTTATTCATGATATTTTCTTTCTTTCTTTTTTTTCTCTTCAAAAATCTCAGTTCGTCAACTGCGATATGTACGATTTCCTTGGGCATGATTGACCGAGCTCTGTCGCTAATTCTTTCCCCCCGTTTTTTCAAGGTGTGATAAATGGTACCACATTGGATGTGTTGGTGTCGAACCCGGGGACCGTCGCTTGCGTGACACAGAAGTGTACTGTTGCCCGGTTTGTGCTGTTGGTCTTGCGAAGTTCGTGTCTTTCATATTCATCCTATTATTGTTATAATTGATCACCGACGCTCTCCCGTTCCGTCTATCAGAGAGGACTCACCCATCAAAAGCCCAAGTAAAACACATAAAGAGGTTGCCGCCTACCCAAAGTCGCGGCCCGCACGATGCTCGCGCCGAGGCTGTCTTAATTCGAAAGAGGTGGAAGAGACATTCATTGTCGAGGCGTTCATAGGGCGACACAAAAAGGTTGTTGGAGGACAAGGGATCACTTACGAATACCTTGTCAAATGGCTCAAGTGAGTTCAACTGGGAGTGTCTTTCTTTTGAGAAGATGGCAGCTCAATGGTTTTACCTGTTCCAGCTACCCTTATGCTGAGTCTACCTGGGAAACGATTCAGGGAATGGGAATGGCGGATCCTACGAAACTCCTAGAACGATTTGAACGGGCCACTGCAGACGATGGCATCGACCTTGAAAACGCGCCAGGAGAGGTCGTCCTCCTGAAAGCCGCTGCTGAAGCTGGCTGGACAGAAGACAAAGTATTCGTGCCTAAAGCCTGAAGTTCCTTTTTTTTTCTTTTTTTTTCCTGTGCTTTGGACTCTCCAACCCTGTCATATATTTTGCTGCATCCCCGTTACTTATTCACATTGCGATATATATACCATACCGCTGTTTTGCTTATCCCTCACATTCGCATTGGTTTTTTCTTTTTTCTTTTCTTTTTTTTTCGCATTTGTACATATCCATCCATGCATCCATACTCCATCCACCATTGGCACAGCTCTAAAGTCGATCCTATCACAATACCCTCATAGTTCCTGTTCACATACACATATCATTTGTTATATGCAATTGCTTTGCTTGACCCACTTTTGCTCCATGCTATCGTTGCTTTTTCTCTTTCGTATGTCAATTTTTCTCGCTCCATGATGCAAAACCATCTTCTCAACTGGTTCGCCCGAAAACTACTGTCCACAGGTATAATTATCGAAAATATGTACATAGCTAGTTCATCGTAATAATATAAGATGGCTGTAAACGATTCCAGTTTAAACGGAAAGGAATCCAAATATCAGAAGATTCGGTGTTATAATAAATCAACATTAAAGAAAAGAAAACAGAAAAAAGCGTAGCGGAATGGGAGGGAACGCCGAAATAACATCATATAGATGGGTGTATATGGGGTCTCCGGCGAAGGTTGATGTTATACAAGAATAACGGCGAGGAGAAGTGCCATGAGAACGACCATCAGGATGATGATACACCAGCCACTGCCTTTTTCTTCCGAGTCTCGCAGGAATTTGCGAAGCCTTCGCATCCCGTCGTTCAGTTTCTGGTCGGATCGGTCTACGTTTTGTTCTAGGTCGGTAAGCATCCTAAACGATAACTTGTCAACCTAGGTTATATGGTTAGGCAAGGCAAAGTGTAACGCACTCGTTATGCTCTTCGATTTCCTGCCCCATTAAGCTAGCCTGCTGAGCTATTGTGTTCAGAGTCCCCGCTATTGAATCCATGGCGTGGTCTTGCTCTTGAATCATCATCTATTTGCGATACTAATATAAGCCTTCATGGTTCTTGGCCCACTAAAAAACAACTTTTTATAAAAATAAAAATAAAAACACACCTGTTGCTCTTGTCGTGCCCAAGCCGCCTGGTGGTCATCTCCATACCTCTCTGAGAATGGTGAGCCTGGACCCGCTCGAGGAGTATTTGGGCGAAGCGGCGTACCAGACCCAGAAGGTTGTGATGATGAAGGAGGGGGTTGGGATGAAGAGACACTCGCTCTCATGTTCTGGACTTGCGAAGGGGGGAATGATTAGTGGTCTGTTCGACTTCTTATAATCATAGTAGAAGGCAAATGTAATGGCAGGTCTCTAGCCCCAAAGACAGGAACAATGGAAGAAAATCCATGGGGTGTTGCGCACCCGGAGAAGTAGACAAAGAAAATATTGAACGCACCTCTATTTCTTTTCGTACATGGCTAACGTATCGCCGTCGCTTTTGCACCTCCGCATCGTCCAGTCCAAACATCCGCGCGTCGGTCGATTCAACAATCCTGAAAGATTCGTCAATTTCGCTCGTTTCCCCCAACAAGAAAGAGACCCGTACTTGACACTTTCCTCCAGGTCCTCCAGGTCGGCCTCCAGTGTGGCTAGTGTAGCCTTGAACTGTAAAACATAACATTACACCAGCATCCTTCAAGCCCCAAAAAAGAGAAACGCACCTCATTCCGAGCCCACATCAGCTCCTCGCTATCCGACCGCGCCATATTCTTTATACGCAAAAACGATGACTGCAACTGCGCAGCGGTCTGCAGCGAATTTTGGATTTCTTGTTGAACGGCATGGTAAGGGTCTACGGACATAGCGCCACTACAAAGCCGGCGTGTGTTTGATATTCGTTCTGGGTGTTTTGAGCTCCGAGCTGGCCAAAAAGAGGGCTGTTCGACTTTGGTTCGATGGTGAGGTCCACGATGGTGTGAACACGAGAAAGTTATTTGACAAAGAGACCCGTTACAATTTTATTTGCGCCCAGAATCGAGGAAATGATTGATGCCTCTATAAATGGTTTTTTGCGTCGCAAATAGAGCGTTATAAGGTGGATGATTGAAAGCGAGCTTTATGCCGTTGGAAGAGTCAATTGACAAGCATCTGTAATTCAGGGGAAAAGGGGAGCCGATTGTTTGTCTATGTTATAATGAAACGACATCGGCATTCCGGCACCAGTTGAGCGCTATTGACTCAGCAAATTCGTTGCAAACTGGCACACTCTTCAGTCACTTCAGCGTTCACTCGTACGCTAATTGCTCGATCAACGTTTCAAATTTTAGAATCCATTACAATTTATTTCCTATTCGACGCGATCATTCTTGGGGCCTTCTTTTTCCCAAGAAAACGACCCTATCCTTGGAGCACTAGCAATCGCATTGGCCTTCGAGTCCTCACTAGCACTGGTAGGCTCCCTCAAAACAACAGTCATTCTTCTCCGAATAGACCGCGTGCCGTCCTGTCCTGGCCTGATATCCAACCGGCGCTCTTCTTGACTTGGAGGGATATGTCTGTATTCGCCCTTGGAACTACTCTCTCCGGTAACAGAGGGCAGTACTCCTCTGTTCTGCGTGGAATCCCGTGGATCAACCGCATGCCCCGATGCAGCGTAGCGCCCACCATCTCTTCCAGCCGGTAAGTAACTCAATCGTCGGGTCTTTCTTGGTTGCGGGGAGTCGAACTCGACTTTGTTGAACGTCGGGACTTCCGGACTTTCAGCCTTGGTTGATATCGGAGACTCTGAGTCCTCCTCGACAAAAGAGGGGAGCCGTTCTCTGCTGGTTAGCAATACTTGCGGTGGCCCGGTGATGGAAACTCCGCTCAAATCTTCATCGCTGTGACCAAAGATGGCCGCACTCGATCGACGCCTCAAGGATGGGTTTCTTTCCCTCACAGGTCCTTCTCCGGCAGATGTCCCACTGGATGATGGGACGCTATGGACGTCGCTCGTCGAACCCTCACCTCCAGGTAAAACAAACGCGACAGTAGGACGACGACGCAACGAAGGTCTCCTCTCTTCCTCTGGAACTTGTTGGTGCACTGCAGGTGTCCGAACTTCTGACTGAGGGGTATCTGGGGCATCTTGGAAAACCATCTCCTCGTCGAAGGATAGAAACGACTTTGGATCATACATCGCGCGATGGCCGACATGACGCAAATCAAGGATCATATGTGAGCCCTGTGGGTTGAATGAATGTAGCTTTTAGGTCTTTTGGTGTACGTATATCATGGGCTAATGAGAACGGTATTTACCGCAAAGTTAAGCATCGCCACAGTCAACCTATCAAAGCATAACACGTTAGTTGCGAGCCTATAGGCGCTGATCGGCGGGCAAATCATACGGGAGAAAGAGTGATATCAATGGTCCATGAACCGTTAACGATTCGGCCGCATATGTCGTGATCAGCACTGGAGACGATTAATATCAACTGGTTGTTCTTCAGGCCCATCTGTAACTCACAAAGAACGCTGGTAGTAACAACATGTCAGAGGATTGGCTTATTGCAGAGTAGAAAGGGCAAACATACAGAAAAAAATATGCTATACCGTCTCGAGCTAATGCTTTTAGGGTATTGTTGATGGTCATGCCGGCTCCCTGTGTTCTTTGATCTTTGCATTCAAGGTAGAGGCGGGCGAGCATCATGAGGAAAAACATGGCTTTCAACGACAGCGGTCAGGTCCGAACTCGCATTACGTCTATAGTCTTGACTTACCAGCAATTATTAGCTCAATTACCCTGTATGAACATACCCATTTAGGATCCAGTCGGTAGGATTGAAAACAGATGGCTGGCGTTATGTACTTACCAGAGCGGCATCGTCACTATGAGGTCCGGATTTGACAAACATCCCAGGATTGGGATGGTAGAAGGTGAAAGAAATAATGTTTTTGTGGTTGCATCTCCAGCAGCAATGCCAACGTATATTTGAACCTATCATGAGTTATAGTAAGCTTCGTTCAGATGTTGTGCTGCTGAACTGACCCCTATCTCGACTGTCAGGGACCAAAACAAGCGATCTCAGTGGGCGCTTAAATCAAAGCAATCAGTTGAGGTTGCACCTAATATCATACAGTACATAAAGCATAGGACTAAAATCCACGAGCGTTGTATGAGATGATATTGAAAGCTCTTAAATTGAACATTCAGCATACCTTTGAAATTTCTCCAATACAGGGCATACAGCCGCAGGGCGAGGATGACGTTAATTATGTCCAGTAAAACCGGAACGCCCCTAAGATGTTGAGGTGTTCAAATCGCAGCCTAAAAAATGCGCATAGAGACGAAATCAAAGGTACAACTTACAGGAACACCGAATACCAGGTAAAGATCTTGCAACTGCCATGTCCGAGATCACCGTTCCGGACGATGAGGGACGGTTAAAAATGACAGGAAGATTGAAGTTTACCTCTGTCAAAAAACAATGAATACGAGCGCTAATGTAATTGTATACCACGGAACGCACCATCAGGGAATGCTGGACCGTACAGTACACTGTTCGAGATGGTCATCAACTAACAGCAAATACAAAACGACGATGAATTACCATAAGCGTTGATTCTGAAGAGGATGTTTGATTACTCGTTCACGCTCGAAAGGACCATTCCGCTTACATTCCAAAGAAAATACTCCCGTGTCGCAAGGCAAGATACATGCCTTTGGGAGCAGTCCATCGCGCTCTGTAGTTTAATCTTTGTCTAACTTTCAAGCTTCAGGAGTAGAAATCCACGTACTGCCAGATATAGGCCACCTCCAAAGGAAGGACGGAGATAGTGTCACATAAAATAAAAGTCGCAGCAGATACTGTTGAGTGTTGTATGTCAGAGGGATTTAGTCAAATGTGTCGGATGCTTCAAGTCAAGATGTTCTCTCACACCACCCATATGCCCCTATACGCGACTCCCAAGCTGCCGAAGAAATTGGATAAGAAGTGTCCATTTGACTACCTGCTAGTAGACCTGCTACTAGTTGCCTTTGGATAGGGTTTGAATCGGAGAGGGAAAGGGAAAGGAAGGGAAAATTCGCTCCAAATTCTGATTGCTTCGCTCGAGATCTTTATGAGTGTTGGAGAACGTACCCTCGGTCGCTGGCTGGGAAACAGAACCTAATGCTCTTCTTGTTGCGGACCAAAATATGATCATATCAATCACCTTAGATGATCATAACATCAAGGAGCGCAGGAGTACTGGTTTATCAATTGTGTGCCTTTACTGAATAACATGCGAATGAGCACGTCCGCTTCTGAAGACAGCATGTCCCAAGTCCCTTTTCACTGTCACATATCGGCGCTTAATGTGTGTGTTAATCATCATGGAGGGCATAAGGCGGGGAAGTTGGCGTTCTCGCCGGGATGTACATACCGCTGTCAACGATGTTACTCCGTGTATACATGAGCAAGGAAGTTATTGATGGTTTTCCATCATGATTGAAGTCGCTCGATTTCCGCCGGTTTCATCATGATGTCGATCACACGGTGGTCCCGGTCTACTGTGGCACAGTCGAGGATCTTATGTAAAGGCGCTGTGTAAGTGTTACCAACGTTAGTAGGGTGAAAGACCATATTTCAGAGTAGGGCAGATCTCCTGAGTATCGAGCAAGGCGCAAATAATTTACCGAAGTGGAGTCCAATCCACGGTGCCTCCGGCTCAACTTGAATGATATCTAACCGTGAGGGTCAAGATCCGAGTCAGCGAAATGATTTGCGACTGATATTATTGGGTTTGTCTGGCTAACTGATGATTCTGATCCCGCCTTCCTATAAACTGATGTTCTTTCTTCTGTAAATCTGGTGACGCAAAGCAATGTGGAATCTGGATGGCCTGAGCTCAGAGCTGCGAGCAAAGCCAATGGGATTCCTCACGTGACTGTGCTGTAAAAAACGGAAGTCGAATTTGAAATTGACGTTTGTTCTCTGTTGATCGTCAACCACCTCTTGAAAAGTTGAAGTCAGCCTCCCGTTTTCATATAAATGTTCATACGATCATTGGGAAATGGGTTCAGGTCTGCTCTTTCGTACCGTCGCAATCTGGACCTAATACACATTTCCCTATACCCTCAAGCCCACACGGCACCTTCTCTCGTTCCCGAGATTCCTGACTATGTCTTCTTCATGCAAACCTAACATATCAAAATGTCTACTCTTCCTCGGCTGTGTACATGCCAGCCTGGCTCTTGCTCTGCCATCCACCCAGACTCCCAACGCAGCGATGGTTGCGAGGAGAGCCAACGCGGAGATCGCGACCCAGTATGGGTTCTTTGGTTCTTCGAACTCTGACGACAAGGATACGAAATCCAGAGATCCATACGTTGCCCACATCCCCGAAGTCTTCATGGCGATGGCGCAACAAACAGATGGCTCGCTGATGTCCCCTCTCACTTTGGCGCCTGATGCCACTCCAACTGAGTCGCTGTTTGAAGAGGGAGTCACCGCTTATCCCACTGCCCCGCCCGCGGTGGGCCCAGGAGTCGTCCTTCTATCCACCGGGGTCATATCTGGATTGACCGCAGCAGCGCCACTACCCACAGGTTCGACCACAGCACCGTCGACGGGGAAACGACCGTCTCAACGAGCGCTCATCTTGGGTTCTGTGATTGGGTCCCTTCTCCTGTTCACACTCTTCCTGTTTATCGTCCTAGACCCTGCCATCACTGCTAAGCTCTGTGGACTCTGCAGCATTCGTCGCAAACCTGCAAAGAAGAACCCGAAAGTGGAAAGTAAGGAAGCGGACACGACCGTGGAGAAGGATATTACTTGGGCTGATGCACTGGCAGGACCTGTACCCAATCTTGGCGACGACACCTTTGTCGAAGGCGAGAAACCCTTGCCGAAGATCGACAGGGAAGAAGGGACCCTTTTGGACCCGACTTCATCTCAGCGCAAGGCTTCCACCCAGTCCCCACCTTCCAAATTCTCCATGTGTTCCTCAGAATATTCAGAATCCCCAAGGAACTCTGCGTTGTCGTCCAACTCCGCATACGTCCCTACCAAATCCGCCACCGTCAGCTTCAAACCCGGACCGACACCCGTTCGTCCACCTCGCCCACCCACGGCTGACAGCCCCGCTCTTTCAGAATCCGTCTATCTGGCCAACGCCTGCGCTGAGCAACCATATGTTGTCGTTGCTCCTCGGCCTATCACCGAAGCCGATATGAAGACCACACCTCGACGCATAATGACGCCCAGTGAATTCTTCGCCCTGCACGCCCCAAACGTCCTGGCAAGTCTCTCGTCCTCTTCCAAGAGACACGACACGTCGGTTTCCAAGAAAGACAACGCGACGCTTTCCGCCGGCAAAAGGGATTCCTTCCACCTGCGCACGAATAGCGCACCTCTCTTGGGACCTGCCAAAACGCTGAGCTGTACTTCGAATTCAGAATTCGACTCTGATACGGATGTTGCGTTCCAAGCTCCGATGATTAAGCGTATTGCGAGACATCGGAAGAGCAGATCGGCGTCTGGCTGGGCATATCCTGATCGTCCAGGATCCAGAGCTCAGGTCAGAGGTGAGATGATTGAGGCGTAGGTATATTTCTCAGCGTCGTGGTCAACCCAACAGTCCTTTCTTTTATTGTATTACTTTACATTCGTTCTTTTCTTTCGTTCCTTTGACCCTTCTTCCACCACCTTCGTTTTATTTGTGCTTCCCTTTTCGCTTCAAAGTTTGCTTCTCGGAATAAGTAGTATGTATGATCAAAGAGTATCTCGTCTACCTAAAACGATAGCAATTCAATTCTCGCAGTAGATATTTTCATGCTTGGACTGTGGTTCCACCGAAGAAAGCGCGAGCTTCTGCGCTTGCACCATCGAGGGCGACATGAGGAATGTCCTTCTATGTCTGAAGTTAATTCTATGACGTCGTACTCCCGATAGAAAGAACATACCAACGAAGCAAGGTGATCCTTTTCATTGACATGGGTTACACAAACCTCCAATGGTGGGGGGTTGTCAGGGATAATAGGGCCTTGGTGTCCATCCTTTCAAAGAGAGCACGTCGAAAAGATCAGATTTTGCCATTGCGTCACGAACAACCTGAGGATATTTCTTACCCTGATTCTGATATCCACCCTCGTCCACGCGGTGTTAGCCAATCCTGTATATCTTCTGTTGTGCTTTGCCTCAGGATCGAGCCTCATCAAGGCAGCGACAAGCTCTCCGATGCAGAGTCCATGGCTCGCGATCGCGACGTGGACTCCACTATGCTGGCCCGCTGGTAGAGGGTCACTCGGCAAATGAGGCAACACGCATTCTCTAATCCCGATGGCCGCCCTATCCGCCAGGTCGTTCAATGATTCTGCCTCTGGGAACTTCTCCGCGCGGCCGTAGAGGACTGGGAAGATGCCCTGGGCGTAGAGTTCCTCGGGTGTCATGTTTTCTGGGGGCTGAATCATCCATGGTTGGCCTTCGGCGATGCCGAAGTGTTGCTCTCGTAGGTGGGGGCTGATCTTGAGAGGTGGCTTCGGATCGGCCTGGTGATGGTGCACGTATTGGGCGGTGGTGTGTGCGCGAAGGAGTGGCGAGGCATATATGTGAGTTATGGGTGTCGATGCGAACGATTCGCCTAGCGCATAAGCTTGCTAGAGGCACGATATCATGTCTCAGGGTCCCATGGAGGATGAAAACGAGGCTGAATAGTAACTACCTTCTTGCCTATCCGTTATTGAACTTTAGCCTCGATTAAAAGGCACGATATGAATATACGACTCACCGTGTTCTGAAAGAGGGGCATCCTGCCATCCTGCCCAGACCGCTCGCTGAATAGCAAAGCATCTCAAAACCGATCTTCATCTCGAAATCCATCGAGCTTACCAAATTATCCTCGCTTTCTCCATGCCTGATCTACGTGAAGCCAAGTCCAAGTCAGCAACGTTCCGTGCGATTCCGAGTCAACCACACAAAAAGCTCACAAAGGTAACAGTAATCATGATTGTCGACGGAGATTGAGGGTTATGGAGGAAGTACAACGTGTTGATCAGACAGCTCCATTTTGCATGATGCCCAATCGACCCCTCGTGTTGGAAATTTGAAAGGATCGGAGGGACATGTCTTTTTTTAGACAGGACGGTGACCGCAACGCGAACCGTCACCTAATTAGTCACGTCACATCAAAGAAACGTGATCTCCATTTCGACGCGTCTTTCAAGTCGCGTCCAAGTCGCGTCGCGAGCATGGGCAATCCAGGACAAAGGTTTCAGTGAATGGCAAATTGAGAGGGTTACAAACGTGGTGTACATATGAGAGTCCAAATACAAATGTGAAAAGATACAACATTAATACTAAAAAAAAATACTTGAAAAATACAGAGGCAAGACTTGGGCAAGACCGTGACGCAGAGGGTGATACAAGTGGCTGGCAGTCCAAAGTCGGAAAGAGAGAAAAGTCTAGAAATACAGGGTTACTGTCGCATGCGCCGATGTCCAAAGGGATCAAATCAGCGCTTTAGAGATCTACAGAAATTGTCTTGAAAATTTCCGTTGCAAGTCCGTCGTCGAGTGCTCAAGAAATCGAGACCAATATGAGTCATCATGCACATGCACGAAGCTGGCGAGGCTTAAGCGCTTGAGCCTTCGTCTTAAAGACTTGGACATATGCCTTAAATTGAGCGCTCTGAAACACACCGTGTGTATTCAGCAGCGGGTGCCGCGGATTCTTCAGGTAAAGAACTGCACCATCTTGCAGGGCGACCCGCACCAGATACACGACAAATTCCGTATACTCCGAGAGTGCCTGTTTCGCTGGCACAAAGGGCTCAGACCAATACGCGTCATCTCTGACGCAGTCCGTTCGGAACTCCAGTATCCACTGGGGAATAGTAGGGAGCAGCAAACTCCTTGGAGGCAGCGCTGGGCCGATAGTTAGTTAGTATGAAAAGTGACCATTAAAGTATTTGGAGAAACCTACCGATCTCCAACCTTTCTGCGTTGAAACGACATAATTGATTTCGGTCGTCTTTGTCGCCAGGTGCTGCGGAATATACCTGAGCCGCGTAGTTGGCGCATTCCACTACAGCCTTCCGGCTGGACGACTCAATCGCAAGCTGATGGAACCACAGGGAAATGTTCTGGTATATCAATTTCTGAGAGTCAGTATGATTCAAACAAGCCAAAAAATAGAAACCTAGTGCTCCGACAGGGCACATTTCTGCATATTTGTATCTTTGAATGATAAACTGTGCAGAGTCAGGCAACATATTGACAGATTAGCTCGCGAGACAAGATGCATGGGCTAAATGAATAAAGCGAACCTCATCATCTGGGTGTTCTGGCCCAGGAAATTTGTATCTGCTGCTTTCCTCCAAGTGTCGAGCATGGAGGTGCATGTACCGTATACCAATCGCCTCTGAAAATGTATTCATCAGAAACAAGTGTTCGAGATTATGAACCTCACCGATCGAATAATTGATACAGTCGTCATCGTCATCGTCATCGTCATCGTCATTGTCAGAGTCTGTTTCCTCCTCAGAATAGTCTGTAGAATAAAATTTGTTCAGTGATGAGTCGAGCTGAAAACCGCTTGGATCCTCAGAGAATAATGATTGAGTGGACTGCGAGAAGGAGACCTTCAGAGAATGTCAAAGTGTCAGTCTCGAGTGGCATCGGGACAAGCAATCGCATCACGCACCACAAGCTTGTTTTGAATTGCTGAGGTGTTAGTAGACATGATAAATATATTCGAGATGGAAACTTTAGCGTAGAACACACGATATACCACGAAAATACGAGGTGAGCTGGTGGGAGGAGTGAGTGTTAGAGTCGAAGATAGGTGACATTTTGAGTCGCGTTTTGGCGAATTTTATAGTAGAGCAAAACCGTGGCCCGTTTCGCTGGCCATGGCCCGTCTCCATAATATGAGGGAGAAAGCGGCGGAGTCAGGCCTCGCTCGCTTTTATAGCCCTTTATCACATCCCGCCATTGTCCCACCATTGTCCCGCCCATTGTTCCCATAATGGCAGTGTGGCACCCAATGATGTACTTGGCGCCGGTGTTCTGTTGTATTGCCTCGAACAATTGTTTGACTTGAAAGACTTGACTTATTCAAGTCCGAGTCGGGAAGGCAGACAAAGGTTTGATTGAGAAAAACAGCGTATACTCATAGTACAATGTTCGAACAATAGCAACATGCAATGTCATGACTCGTATCCCAAAAAAAAAATACCGTACCTCCAAAATCCCTAGAATCGATCGCATTCTTGCTTAAGGTCTCGATGGTGAACTTGAGGCTCCCGTCAGTAGAGAGTTCTTCGCAGTGCGCTCGACGTAGTCTCTCCATTGAACATCTTGAAACTGGGTAAAAAAGCATAGGAAGGGATGTCCAGGATCCTTCAAAAGCATTACAGCAGCGTCCTGGAGAATCACGTCTGAGAGAAAAACGAGCAAATCGCAGAACTTGTAGATCCTAGTTTCATGATGGGAGAGAACTCCACCGTGATCAACAGTGTTAGTGTAATGCTTGTGTCGCTCAAGAGCCCAAGGAAACAGCATAAATTCTGCCGGAGTTTCTGAAAAGATCATACGAAAGTCAGTATCGCATATCCAAGGAGGAATTGAATTTGTAGAACCAGACCTATAAGATACCGATTGAGGTTGTATTCGCACAAATCCTGCGTTATTTGCTCCATGTCTTCAGGAGGCATCTCACTCCGAGTCCTTTCGATGCTTCGTGGGAGCTGTACATCTCTGAAATCTTTTTCAATGCAAAGGGCGTCAGAAGCGAAGTGTGCGTTCACAACTTTACTCACACGTTGTGTTTGTTGAGCGAGAAAAGGATCGTTCCAATAAAGGTTTTTTTAGCCAGTCTAGCAGCTCGCCATCATTGAATTTCGTCCATGTCCCGAACGTTGAGAGGAGAGAAAAACCGAGCGCCCCAACGGGGCACATCTCTGCAAATAAGTGCCGAAATATTCTTTGACCTGGCTTACTGTGGATTTCTACGTCCCTTTCATTTGCTGAATGTTCAGTCATAGATAATACCTATTACACAGATTTAGTGACTCTCCGTAGAAGGTCGGTGAATGAACCATACCTTATTCCGCCTCTCTAGATCGAGGACTTCAACAAACAAGTTAGAACGTCTGCTCCGAGTCTCTGAATCCAGAATAACTAGTACATCAGGCACTGTCGACATCAGAAACTCAAGGCGCTGCTCGCAGTAGGAATGCAGTCCGTCCCTGCTAGCACCAAACATATCTCTTTGTTCGCCCAGCGTAAAATTTAGGCTACAGCACCGGATGGCAGAGTCTTGAATATCTTCGGGATAGTCGTCCCAGGTCTTTGTGCTTAGATCAGACCAGGACTTCATATGTTGCTCGGAGACGTATCCCAATTTAAGGGTAGCTATAATTCACAGAGGAGATGGTCAGAAACCTAAGGATAATAGTAAATGTATGATCCACCTGAAGAAGTCGGAGTTACCATATTTGTCTGTAGGTTTTCCTGAATCCTGGATTACTACATGACAGACAAACAGATCACAGGATGTGGCTTACTGGTTGGCAAGTTGGCTCAGATGGTGAGGTGGTTTGTGGCATGGTTTGTGGACGATGGATATGAGTTTGTGTCATTGGCCACTTTATAGGGATTTAGGCCGCCCAAGTTTTTCGTGTGGCTACCTCGCCAATTACACGAGGCTGAAGAGGTGACTCCCCGAGTTCAATCTGACGCCTGAGCGCTTGTGTATTGAAAAGGCATGGCGATGGCGTAGTGATGGCGTTGTATCCAGCTGCAGATGAGTCATGACTCGATGGGGGTCACTGGGGGGCAATGACAGGTGCAACGAGGTGCAACGTGGGGTCGTGGTTGATGATGAAGCTGTCTCATCCAAGAGAGGGTAATTTTGATACATGCATGTTCTTCGAGTTTCCGTTCAAGAAGGTGATTACTGTAAGTAAACGGCCAGCCTTTGTTGACACTTGTATTTTATCCAAATGGCCAAACATAGATCGGCATTTGTCAGTTGCTCCTACTTGCTCCGCCTCGCATTACTCTAAACCTTCAAATTGCCTTCAAAACAAATAGAATTTGGTTCTATCTACACCACAGTCCGCCCATCGCGGACAAGACTCTGATGGGACCATGTCTCAAGCAAGCCTCGAGGATTGAGCGCTGAGCGTCAGCCTTTTCGGGTTGAACTAGGAGTCTCTGCTGCAACGTTCGTTGACGACATAACCGCCACAATGGGTGGATAGAGATGGACATTGGAGCTGGACTCCTGGAGGACCAATCCTACAGAATGGCGAAGCCAACAACCTCTTGACGACCTTTAAATATGATATATCAAGTATAGTCATCAAACTGTTTTTGTCTTTCTTCTCAAACATGCCTTGCTGATCGTATTGAACATAGGTCTCTTTCTTCCTCAAATTTCTCGACCACTTTGCCTACAGGACCACAACCTCTTGAAGGTTGTGGGAATCATTCATGACTCGGATGTCCTGGCTCCGAGTCGGTCCTTGGTCCTTTCCAAGGCTTCTCATTATTTGAAGCAATACCACTTCGTCCAAGCCAGCGATGTCGATGGATTTCTTATCCACTCGGGCACTTTCCATACCGTATGTCAACTGGTAAGGATTTTTCATCGTTCAAAATAACCGGCTAGGACACAACGAGAGTAGACAATGCCAATTCCCACTGTTGGGGTGACCGTGTCTATCATCAGCCATGCTTCTTTCTTCTCCTCTGATGTTTCCCAAGCCATATGCTCTCTGTTCGAGCTTCTTGAAGTGCGTGTAATTTCCGTGATACTTATGCCTAGAATGAGGATAGATTGGTAAACGTGAATGACATACCTATCTACAGAACACTTCAATGGCGGCCTGGCGCATGGCCCCAGATAACCGAACAGTATATATACCATGAATGTGGTGTGTATCTTTCAACCCTCTCAGTTATATTGGTATTCACCGCACCTATTTCCCTCCTGGACTTCGCTTGATAGCATGTCTGTGCCCCCCGGTGTGCGCTTCGTCCTTGGACATGTCCCATACTTTGCCATCCCCTCGACGGTGACCTACATTGTGCTCAAGACAGTCCAGCATCAGACCAAGCTCTCCATTCCTCCAGCTCTGTTGATCCTGATCTCCGTCCTCGCTCGACCGATCTTCTTTTTTGTCCAACATTTCTATTCAGAATGGGAGATCGAACGAGCAGCTGCGGCTCAAGGTGCCGTCGTTGCCCCGCAAATCCAGGAGTCGATGCTTTCTGTCCTACAAAAGATGGGTGATGGCTTTGTGGGTTATCCTGGTACGTCACTCCCGTTTAGGGATGACTGAACCAAATAGTCACTCTCTATTGTCTAACAGCGGATTTCTTGAATGTTTGGTCGAAAACTTATGGTCAGACTTTCCGATTCAATCTCCTCACGACCAAATTTGTAAGATGACTTTTGTTTGTTTCTGCATGTGGTTTTTTTATTCAACTTGAACCTCATAGTTGGCCACACACGAGCCAGGACATGTCAAGGCAAGGATCAGTTCCGGTTATTTGAAGTCTTCTTTCTCTGATGCTCCCATCTCCTCACCCACAGGCCGTTCTTGCAACCCAATTCAACAACTTTGACAAAGGCCCGACGCTCATTTCGCAGCTTTCATCGCTTCTTGGGACAGGAGTGTTCAATTCAGACGGTGTGTCGACTATTACATTTTCATAAGACTTGTCTATTTATCTGATTTTGACGTGCAGGCGAAATGTGGAAGTATGTCCGAGTCTCCGTTGTGCTAGAGCTATCCTGTTTATTCTTACCTTTTGTCGTTCAAAAGATTCCATCGTTCGATGTCGCGACCGTTTTTCAGCAAGGAACGTATCAGCGACTTCCACATCTACGATCGGAATTGCACTATGTCTCTCCACATCGCCAAAAAGCGACTTGCGGAGGGGTATTCCATTGATTTCCAGGTCTGTGACTTGAATCAATCTCGTGCCATCTGCTTCGTATTTGGATGCTGCTAACATCAAACTTTCTCAGGATCTTGTAGCGCGCTTCACACTTGACTCAGCGACAGAGTTCCTGTTCGGCGGCAACCCTCAGTCCGTTTCCGCACCTATCCCGTATCCCAAATACAGCACCGTTCAGAACGAAGAATCCGTGCACGGACACCCATCAAGCGTATTTACCGACGCGTTCATGAGCGGGCTGACGGCCACAGTTTCCCGAATGAACATGGGAGATTTCTGGCCTCTCACTGAGATGACGGCGGACTCTGTCGCGCCGGCGCGAAGGATTATGGATGAGTTTATTGAACCTTTGATCCAGAAGGCTTTAGAGAGAAGATCCCGGGAGTTAATGAGTCATGAGGAGATGGAGAAGGAGATTGAGGAAGAGACGTTCATTGATCATCTTGTCAAGCATACTCAGGGTAAGATCAGAATGACAATTACCCTCGTCTTAAACCTCTAAAATTCTCCGTAGATCCGGTCGTGATCAAAGACGAGGTAACTTGGGAATATTTCAATTCAACGTTAAATATTAATTTTCCATTACCTACTCGTACTAGGTCATTAATCTCCTTCTGGCTGGTCGTGATACAGTACGTCCATCTTGTTCTCAAAGGTGCACCAGACAGGCGCTAATGTCAACGTCAAAAGACCATGTGCCTCCTCAGCTTTGCAGTTTATATGTTGGCCGAACATCCTGATATTGAGCAACGACTTCGGGAGGAGATGTACGAGAAGGTTGGTCCGAGTGAAAGTCCAAGTTACGGACAGATGCACGAGATGAAGTATATGAGAGCCTTCATTAATGGTGCGAGTTCTCCTTGCTTCGGCTTTGGTGACGCAATTCTTACAATTGTCTACTTACCTACTCCAGAAACTCTGAGACTCTACCCACCCGTGTAAGCCTTTTTCTCAATTCGACTCAGATTCAATTCAAGTTCTAACGTGTATTTTTGGATCTCAAGACCCAATAACTCGAGGTGATTCATCCTCATCCTGAATTCCTACGTGTTTTGTTCACTAACTCGCCTCAGAGTTTGCAACAAAGCCACTGTTCTTCCACCGATTAAACCTGGAGAGAAGCCCATTTACCTATCTGCAAATACGACGTGAGGACATACGTTCATTCCCATGACCTTGCTGGTTCTCATCGTGTTTCTAGCGTCCTATATTCTGTGGCCAATATGCATCGCCGAACTGATCTCTGGGGTCCAGATGGTATGTTATGATCACATCAAAAAATCCATCGACGACCTCCTTTTAACAAGACACTTATTTGTTCCGTCGTGATAGCTTTGAAATTCGACCCCGATAGGTTCCTCGACGAACGGGTAAAGAAATACTACACCTCAAACCCGTTCATCTTCGCCCCTTTCAATGCCGGTCCAAGGATCTGTGTTGGCCAACAGGTACGAATTTCCCACTCATTCCACTCCTCCCTCCCTTCTAATTCTCTGATTATCGATCCATGAAACATGACGACCCCATTACACAGTTCGCGTATCACGAGGCTACATTTTATCTCGTTCGACTCTTGCAACAGTTCACTGGGTTTGAGTTGGATCAGAAGGCGAACGTCCCCGTTCCGGCTGAATGGGCGTCCGGCGAAGGATTGAAGAGAACTGAGAAGATATGCCCCATGCAACATGTGACTATGTATGTCAAGGTAAGTGTGTATCGTGTCTTTGCTTTTGAAAGCTTGATTTACGAGGATCGGTTTATAGGGAGGTCTTTGGATACGCATGAAGGAGCTCAAAGGTGCTGGTGTGTAAAAAGGACTTGTGTTGATTCCATTGTAATTGTACAAAATATCTCTTGGATTCGCCGTGTACTATTTGCAAGTTACTGACCTGTGATGCATGACTTTAATTCAAGCTTTACGACCAATCTCGATAAATTCAAATTGAATTCATAAAATGTAACTAAAATCTCTACAGACGAAATCCCATCATTCGTGTTTGCGAATGTGGACGTGGCTGCTCTGGGTTCTTGAACAAGCCTGGGAGCCTTCATTGAACTGAACGCTCTGGAAAACACCATGTGTCTTCAGCAAGGGGTGTTGTGGGTTCTTCAGGTACAGAACCGCACCATCTTGCAGGGTGACCCGTACCAGATATACAACAAATTCTGTAAACTCGGAGAGCGCCTGTTTGGATGTCACAAAAGGCTCGGACCAATACGCATCATCTCTGATGCACCCAGTTCGAAACTCCACTATCCATTGGGGAAGAGGAAACAGCAAACTGTTTGGAGGTAGCTCTGCACAAATAATCAGTAAGCATAAAGAATGTCCATTAACACGTCGAGAGAAACTTACCCACTCCAATTAAAACGACATAATTGAAGGTCGTCTTCGTAAAGAGGATCCTCATCGTCAGACTCGTCGTCATTGTCAGAGTCTGTTTCCTCCTCAGAATGGTCTGCAAAATAAAATTTGATCAGTGATGAGTCGAGCTGAAAACCGCTTGGATCCGCAGAGAGTGATGATTGAGTGGACTGCGAGAAGGAGACCTTTCAGAGAATGTCAAAGTGTCAGTCTCGAGTGGCATCGGGACAAGCAATCGCATCACGCAATCCGAGATTGAAAGTGCTTGGGTTGGATGGACAGATCGAACCTTATCATATTGGCGTTCTGGTCTCGGAAAGTATCTGCTGCTTTCCTCCAAGTTCTTCGCATGCAGATGCATGCATCGTACCGCAATGGCCTCGAGAACCGGGAAAGAAACGCCCTGCTCTGTAGGTTTTCGGTAATCAGTATCATTTAAATACAGGAAATAAAAAGATAACCGCACCAATCCAATGCTGAAAGGGATCATCCTCGTCATCCGAATCTGCCTCAGATGTTTCTGGTTGAGTGTCCTTCAGAACGTCAAGTGTTAGAAAGTGGTTATAGTGCGACGTGCAGGAGTACAGATCGCTTACCATATGCATAGCTTGATGGGCTAGGTTGGTGATGGTGGTTGTAGCCACGACGTATCCTAGTTGGGGTGGGTAAAGAACTTGAAACGGTGTACGGCAAGAGAAGGAGGACGACAAGGGAACGGAGGATAACCGAGTTGGTGTGGGTGTAGGAGTTGAAGGGGAATTTGTTGGTCAAAATGGCGAGTAACGCCAGGCTTTTATGCTATTTCAAACTGTGGCCCATCCAATCTGTAAACTCATGGTTGAATCGCAAGGACAATGGCCATCAGACATGCCAAGAATGTAGGCCTTAGGGGGAAAGCGGTGCCACATTGGATTGAATGGCAGCCCCGTATTGTTCGTATTCTCAATCTGTCGTGAATGGTTGAGTGGGCTAGGAAGTCGGCCACATTGTTGAGAAAGACAATGGTGGGCCTAGGTAGCCAAGCCACGAGGTCCTGGTGGACAATTACCGTGCTATGTGGCACATCGTTCGGTGACAGTCGAAGTCAGAAGCAATGGTGTCCCTACAATGGCACTGCTGAACAATGGGCAGGACGAGCAAGTGGTACTTTACTTCCATTCAATGTTGTCGGCACATTGTAGTCGGCAGAGAACAAAAAGTTCAAGTTGAAACTGGGCCCGAGCGGGACATGCCGTACCGGAGCCGTTTGAAACTCCGACTCCGTTACTTCCCACACACCCTAGACGCCGTAGTTTCAGTCGAGGACCTTGTGAACTTCCGATGACGATTCCGTAAGATATAGATCCAACCTGTCAAGTTCATGTCGTTTTTTGAGTTCCCAGAGCCCACAAACTTAGTGAAATTGGGCAAATACTCCCAGCGGTACCGATGATGGTTCGTCATCGGAGTCACTTTGCCACACTGCCCTTGTGTGCGATTTCTGTTCGAAGCTAGTATTGAACACCTCGTGTTCGTAGATGTATGTATGAGGCTTGTTGTTATCCTCGTGTGGCTTCATGAGACGTGTACTTGTCGATAACTTAATCAGATTCCTGGGCAGGAAAGATAGTAGCGGCGATGAAGGACTCGCCCACATCATTTCCCTCAGATTCCACGCGGAGGGAAACATAATCAGGAGAAAAATAAAGAACAGGACTCGCTAACTCTGATCAGAATCTTGCGGTAGGCTATGAATATGACGGGTACGACCTTGAGGTTGATTTGCAACGTTGCCTACAATTATCAAACAACTATCATCAACGTCGTTTGCAATAATTTTTTTCTCAGATTTACTCAGGCGATGGTTTCAATTGGGGTTATCTCAACTGTCCTTCTCGCACAATATCCCAAGGGACATACGAACCAGTTAGAACAACCGCGAGTTTCATGGTGCACACAATGAGTCAGTGCATAAGGCTTTAACCTCCAAAAGGGCCTTACAGGCATGCACCGTTGAGAATCCTAATTCGGAGAAACCGCTCACCAATATTATTTTTTGCAAGGCTTGGTCAGCCGTCGGACCTGCCTGATTCCGATGAACGAACATCAAGCTATCCCCCAATCTTTTCGGCCTGCTTTACTAGTTACAGGGTCAGAGAAGTACACAAGGAACACATGAGGCCGCTCAAGTCCCAAGTTATATCAGGTATTCGAGAAAAAACAACCCATCGCCCCACAGTATCGCAGTGATCTGTCAAACTGATGATGATCTTGCGCCAGGAGGCTGACACGAGGCGGACTCGGCATTCCCCAATTGGCCATAATGTCCATATAAGGATAGCGAAAAGATGATGCCGAATTAAACGCCGGTGTCACGGGTATTAGCTACCCAGCCCACTTCAATTGCAGCACACCCACAGCAATTTGGACCAATCTAGGTTCCGGTCCAGCACAGAACTTGTATAAATCCATGGGCGAACCCCTTCTTCTCTTCTCATTCCTTTCCTTCCCTCTCCTCCTTCACTCGGCTCCTGTGTCCCCTCGTCCGATCTCTATGTCTTTGACTCTTGGTTTGGTTTGATGTGTTTTTGGTTCGTGTTCCTCACTTTCATCAAACTTTCATCGTTATTCTCGCTGACATATTTGTTCCCAGTGTTTCCTTTTCATGTATTTTCCGTGTGGTTTTGGGTTTCTTGCGTCTTTGGTTCGTCGTTATCCCTTTGCTTGCCCTGCTGGAGGCTGACATGACCGACTTCTCTTCGTCTCTAGTGTCTCCTTGCTCGTGTTTCCCCCATGTTGCTCCGCTTTTGTGTGTTTCCATTTCTGTTTCTCATTTTGTTGCGTTCACCATTTGTTGTATTTGCTTGTGCTATTGCGTTCCGGTACGTACCAACATCTCCTCGCGCTCACGCATCTACTGACAACCTCATTTCGATTGCCCTTAGATTCCCTCATGTCGTTTCAACTCTATGTTCATGCCCGATACGTCTGCCTTCCATCCCATCCACTTTTGTCGCTCCATCATCATGTCTAATCCGTATTCATGTCGTCTGTCACCAACTGTTACCCAAGCTCTGGATAAGCGGGCTCCGGATGAATCGGGCCTGCGCGGGGGAGTTATGATGTGTCCTGGAGAACTGGGATGCATCGTCCTGCGACCGGCAAGATCCCCCACAAAAAAAATTAAAAAAGAAAAAGAAAAAGAAAAAAGGGGGCAGAATAGAGTTCTTCTCTATTCTTCAAAGCGGCCAGGTTTAGAACCCATATCCACCCTTAAGTGGGCGGGAGCGCGTGATGTTTGAAAATATGATTGTTTTTTTTTTTTGGAGAGGTCTAATTCGTCTTCGTCTGTGTGTGTGAAGAGTTCGGATTGGACATGCTACGGATTCACCAACTCACTCGTACTTGTTGAAACCTCGCTATCGACCAAGTACGCCGAATACGCTCCCCGCAGCAAAGGTTTAATTAAACGTTGGCTAACTCCTCGCACAAAGTCACACAGCCCGCACGCAAGTCTCGTACCTAGTAAGCGCGGTGAACGCTGAACGAGAAACAAGTCGCTGTCAACATGAAATGGAGTCATGATCGATCTGGTTGTCATTCTGTGGGTACGAGTGATAACATTGGATTCTCTATCAAAAGCATAGACCCACATAAGCCCACATACTTGTTTGAAAAAGTAGAACCCGATAGATCTTGGTATCAAGATACAGTAGAAGTTGAAGAGTGCGACGGTTCCCAACGTTCCACTTCCAGTTCGACCCGCTGCAAGATGATACCGATATCATCATTACCACGTATCTTCAGTCTTTCTCGAAACTAAAAAAACCTCCGAAGCTTAGAGGAGAACATACTTGCGTCATGTCCGTGAAATTATGACGCCCCCCATCCAAGATAAGCGCCGAGCAAAGCTGTGCCATAGTGCATCATCGGCATGCCAAGTATGTGTGTCCCGCGAGCCATGAGCGAAATTCCTTTCCCATAAGCAGGTATGTGTATAATTCCAAGTCCAGGAACCCCGTGTCCCTGGATCCTGGATAATCAGATCCGTGGTTGAGGAAACTTCTGAATACAGGTATGAGGATCCAGCGAACGGATCCACAGTGACAGAAGCGCTTTAAAATTTAAACGACGACTCGGAGACCTCGAAACAACTAAGATCAAGGTTGGCGAATGCAAATTACGGAGGTACTCACCGGTGAGAGTGAGAGGTTTTTTTTTTTTTTTTGCTATATCCCGATGTTGGTGGAGATATAGTAGCATTCTTGATCATACTACAGATGTGCAAAGAACTTAACAACTTGAAGCGCCATTACTAGTAGGAGATTTCCACGTCGACTCGTAGCATTATTCTATCGTGAAAACTCTGCCAACTTGAGCACTCAGACCTCTGCTTACCCAAAGTAAGGGCCTCACAGTGACTTTTCGATCGCAAATGCCTATCCGCCTATCGAATCTCGACATCTACCCATACACATGACGACTGGGAATATGGGGAACACAGCCATCGTCGTCATCCATGGGGTTAAATGACGATCCTCAGGACACTAAGCAAAAGGCGATCTGGATCTATGTCCGGTGAATCCCATTCCCTATGTATACTTACTTGGTACCAGGAGGGTTGATGTGTGTACGAAGCGTCGTCAAGCGCTCGAGTCGTTGAAGAGCTACGCAGAAATATGCTGCATCGGAAGCGCTGGTGTACCTGCTAGAGGCCTCGAAAGTTCGTGATCATCGGAAATGTGACTATAAAAGCATGTCGCTACTATTTAGTAGGAAAGAAACCGATTCGCGCCATGCGAGTCAGTGTTGGTGCTCGATTGCTTGCGTGAGTCCAGCAATCGGATTCGCGTATCGCGTTGGTCCTCAGGGCTCGACAATGGCGATGGTGATGCAATGAACCTGAAGCATGGACCTTGGTAGAAGAGTAACTGCTTGACTGGTGGCGGCGTTGGAATTTCGACAGTAAGAGACGCCGAGAAGTGGGGACAGGACTGAACTCAGACGCTTGAATGACTTGTCGTTCGGTCTGTGGATCCAGATTCCATTCTTTGAAGGTTTAGGTGTGTGGCTGCGCGTCCAAGTGAGTGGATTTGAAGGCTCGGAAGACCTTGCCGCTACAGTAGCATGGCAAATGTGGAATCATGGTAGAGACGGAGTAGCGTATGAGAAACGACAAGTTGATGCGACATGACGAAGGCCGTCGCGTATTGGAAGCGCTACGACGAGGAGCACAGGGAATGGCTGAAGAATCCCTGTGGTGGATATGGCTTTGGACCCAGAGAAATGTCAACGCGGCCCTTGCGTATCAGAAGTCTGTTGGAGAATATAAAACCATGTATTGCCACTAAGTGCCGTTTCTTCTAGACTGGTATACAAAAAAAAAAACTTGAATTTTTTCGCACCACCAGTCTGGATCCAATAGACATTACCAGTCGTTCCTGGGGGCCACGATGTTATATGTATTTCTGAATAGAGTGGAGATCGTCGTGAGGTGGATATGTATTTGTGGGAAATGGGAAACGGATCCGACGTAATAAGGCGCTGCGTTGTAATTTGATTGGAATTGCAGATGAGGAAAGAAAATGGCTAGCGCACCTGCGCAATCTATATGCCTGTAAGTATATGTAGTGATATGGACTAGTGCGAAGCGGCGTGCTGTCCAATGGTCATCGGTGATATGTATATTTATCGCTGATATGAAAGATACGTACCACAGATCCGCCAACGAAAATAGGCGTATATCAGAGAATCAAAATTGGATTCGGGGATGGAAGGAGTCGGAAGGATGTCGACAACTTTCTGAGATTAGGCGTACAGGAAATATGACCTGGGAGGCCACGATGCCGGTCACAAGGTACGAAAAAGTAGGCCAGAATCGACTCCTCGTGTCAAGAAAGGTACGGATTTTAAAGTTGACATTGTCAACCTTGGATTCAGGTGATAGAAAGGACAATTTGGCAGGAAGAAGGTAAGGAAATGATAGAGGAGGAAAGTTGTCGCCGGGACGTGCACAGGTAGGAGGCTGGACATGGATGTTATAATGGGATGGGGAAGGGCAGAGCGACTTCGGAGGCGTTCGTGCAAGCAGCATTCCGCCTGTCACATCAACCAATCGGATCACAGAATTAATCTATTTCGGGAGAGCGGACTCTTAAAATATACAATTGGAATTTTTGGAAAAGTCTGAAAAGGGAAGGACTGGGAGGGAAAGGCAAGGAAGTGGAGTCTAAGAAAGATAAGAATGAAAAATGAAAAATGAAGTGGGGGTGGAGAGAGAGGAGAGAGCGGTGGAGAAGAGAGGGAAAGCCTATGACGATAGCGATGGCCGATATCCCCATTTGGGATGGGTTGATCAGGGTCTGAAATACAAGACGTCAATAAATAGCTTGTTCCAACTCTCAAGCCCTCACCCCATCCACCATGTATGTTCCACCTCCCTTTTTACCCTCAACGTCCTATTGCTCACCCATTTCCACAGGTCTGACATAGACAACGCCAAATCGGCGTCCACAGCGACGTTCGTGACGGCCCTCGTCTTCAATGCCGCCGTTTTTGGCGCTGAACTGGGTGTCTTCACTCTCATTCGACCTTATTTCAAATCCATCTACGAACCAAGAACCTATGTACCAAAGCCATCGTACGTCCATCGCACATATCCACCGTTTTATTTATTTTTTTCGTGCTGAAAATTCATGGACTTCACGTAGAAAACGGATAAAGCCCCTTTCCCCTAACATGTTTCTTTGGCCTCTCGCCGTTTTTCGTGGAGATTATCGTGCCATCATATCCGCTAACGGCCTCGACGCCTACTTTTTCGTCCGATTCCTTCGCGTCATGGCTATCATCTTCCTACCCATCTGGTTCATATCCTGGATCGTCCTCCTTCCTTTGACCTCTGTCGATACTGGCGTCCCAGGACTCAGTGGCCTGAGTAGATTTACTTTTGGCAACGTCTCTCCGGATAAACAGGTCAGATACGCTGGCCATCTCATCTTGGCCTATCTTTTCACTTGTTCGTCTTTTTTTCCTGTTTTCATTTGCATTTTTTTTTTTTTCTGATGTCGTGTTTCTTTCTACTTTGTTTGCAGTTTGGATTTTCTATAACATCAAACGCGAGATGCATCACTTTATCATCACACGCCAACAGCACCTCATCGAGCGTACTCACGTCAAATCCGTACAAGCCAAAACCATCCTCATCACTGGCATACCAAAGAAGTACCTCACCCAAGACGCTCTTTTCAAATTATTCAACGAACTTCCTGGAGGCGTGGAGAAGATTTGGATCAACAGGTATGTTAATCTCATTCATCTATTTATCAGTTCCTTTTCCATTCTCCATGGCGAAGAAGTGGAGAAAGAGGAGCGTGGAAGGGAAAGTCAAAACTAACTTTTGCTTTTTTTCTTTTCTTTTCCTTGCGCTTTTAGGAATTTGAAAGAGCTTCCTGATGTCTACGACCGCCGCATGGCCGCATGCAACAAGCTCGAAGCTGCCGAGACTGCTCTCCTACGCACAGCAGCCAAGCTCCGCCTCGAAGCCAACAAATCCAAATCCAAGTCCAAATCCAAGGACGCCGGAACGGCACCTGAGCCTTCAGGCGAAGACGTCGAGTCCGCTATCGCCCTCGCAGAAATCACCGTCCCCGAATCCGAGAGACCCACACACCGACTTGGGATGATCCCCTTTATCGGTGAAAAAGTGGACACCATCAAGTGGGCGAGGGCGGAGATCGAGGAGTGTACGAGGTTATTGGAGGAAGGCAGGGCGAAGATCAGGGAGAGCGATGGTTCGTTTGTCTTGGATGATAACGATAACGAGGATGGTGTGCGGTTAAGAGGTGCAGCGGTGGATGAGGATGGGAATCCGATTCTCCACCGAGCCAGGACGAGTGATGAGGAGAGGAAGTTGATGAAGGATATGTTGAACCCCGTTCATGTGACGCGGACGGCGGTCGGTGCGGTCGGTGGAGTGGCGAAGGGTGCGGCGGGTGGCGTGGCAAAGGGCGCTGGGGCGATCAAGGATAGGGTGATTGGAGGGGGAGTGGAGGGAGAGTACCCGACGTTGAACAGCGCATTTGTGACGTTTAGGAGGCAGGTGGCGGCTCATTTGGCGGTCCAGGTCTTGGCGCATCATGAGCCTTATAGGATGAGTGAGTGTTTTTCATTTCGTTTCGTTTTTCATTTTTTTGGCCTGAGTTATGGGTGCTGATTGATTGGTTATATAGGTGATCGCTATATCGAGGTCGCTCCGGCGGATGTCATTTGGTCGAACCTTGGCATGAACCCGTATGAAAAGAAGGTATTGTCATTATTATATTCCACCCCCATTTCCCTATACTAAAGACCATTCACTTTCACCCAGGTTCGTTTCGCGATCAGCTGGGCTATAACGGCAGCTTTGATCCTCCTCTGGGCTATCCCTGGTACGTCGGTCGTTCTCTTTTCTTTATGTCTGGAGAAGTAGATGCTGACTTCTTTCTTTTCTTTTTTGTGTGATAGTGGCGTTTGTCGGTGTGATATCCAACGTACATACCCTGTGCACGACGGCCAAGTTCCTCGCTTGGATCTGTAAACTTCCGGATGTCGTCGTCGGGATCATCTCTGTGCGTTTCTTTTCTTTTCTTCGTCCACTTTTTTTTCGTTTTTTGCTGAACACAATTCACAACTTGAAACAGGGTATCCTCCCACCCGTGATGTTGGCCATCTTGATGATGCTCCTCCCCATCGTATTGAGGCTATTGGCGAGGTTTGAGGGTATACCAAAGTACACGGGCTTGGAGCTTTCGTTGATGACGAGGTTTTTCTTGTTCCAAGTCTTGGTACGTTTCTTTGGTTTTTTTTTTTGGTCTTGAAGTTATGCTGAGTGGTCTTTCTTTTTCTCCTTCTTCGTTACTAGCATTCATTCTTAATCGTGACGCTCTCATCTGGGATCATCGCGTCGTTGAACCAACTTACACATAACCCGACGTCTATCCCTACCATCCTCGCCGAGAACTTGCCTCAAGCGTCGACTTTCTTCCTCACGTGCGTCTCTCTCCTCCCCATCTCCAGCCCTCAGCTTTTTTCGTTGGTATTGAAACTTTGATTTGACAGATACATCATCCTTCAAGGCCTTTCAGGGGTCGCTGGCGGGTTCTTGCAGATCGTGCCGTTGATTATATATTATGTCAAGTTGTTTATCTTGGGATCGACACCGAGGTCGGTGTGGAGTATTAAGTATGGCCTTGGGAACGTGGCGTGGGGGACATTGTTCCCTGATACGACACTCCTAGTCGTCATCGGTAAGCCCTCTTCATTAACTACCAAAATAAAGGGCAAAATAAACTAACAAGAAATCAAAATGATCCCACCACATAGCACTCGGATACTCCATCATCTCACCCATCATCAACGGCCTCGCCTGCGCGACGTTCTTCATGTTCTACCAGCTCTACAAATACTTGTTCCTATACGCGTACCAACAACCCACCACGACGGATACGGGCGGGTTGTTTTACCCCAAGGCGTTGCAGCATGTGTTTGTGGGGTTGTATGTCGAGCAAGTGTGTCTGTGTGCGTTGTTCTTCCTTGCGAGGAATGAGAGGGGCAACGCGAGTTCGGTGCCGGAGGGAGCGTTGATGGTTGTGTTGATTGTTTTGACGGTGGGTTGTCTTTTTTGCTTTTATTTTTCATTGTTTTTTTTTCTCTGTACGTGAAAGCTGATTATTTTTTTTATTATAGGCTGGCTTCCATATTATTATTAACAATTCGTATGGACCGCTCTTGACGGCTTTGCCTCTGAGCTTGCAGAACAGGACGCTCACTGCGCCTGTTATCGATCCTCAACCTCAACCCGGCGCCGCTCAGCAGACGACCGACGAAGAAGCCAAACTCTCCGAGTCTTCAGAAGACATGGGACACTCCGGACCCGCCAGCCCTAGCGTCCATGCGGATGACGACAAGGTTGTCAAACAATCATCAGCAGGGAAAGGCAGGACCGAAAAAGACGACGAAGAAGACAACACAGACGAAGACGACGAAGCGGCGGAGAGAGAAGAGGAGAGCTACGGATTCGCACACCCTGCTGCGTCGAGGCCGCAGAGGACGGTGTGGATACCGAGGGATGTGTATGGGATGTGGGCGGAGGAGGAGAGGGAGTGTAGGGAGAGAGGGGTGAGGGTGTCGACGAGGAGGGCGTGTATGGATGCGAAGGGCAAGGTGGATGTGAGTGGGGGTCCGCCGGATTTGGTTGTCTAGTGCAGTGTGGAGGCGTTGGAGAGTTTGGAGTGGAATGAACGGTGAACGTTTGAACGTTTGAACGATGTGGCTTCGGATTTTTGTTGTCAGGAAAGCCTCTCACATTCTTTTGGATTTTATGACCGTATGCTACATATATATACCTTTTGCTTAAGTTTTTGTCTTTTTTTATCTACTTTTATCTCGTCATACTTATCATATCGCCTCGCTCTGAATGCTTTTGTTTTTTTTTTTCATTAACATGCTTGACTCTTTTCTTGCTCTTTTCAGAGTAATTCAGGTATTGTTGGTACTTGATCAAGCTTTCGTCACGGTGTTCTTCGAAAAGGTGGGATTTATGTAGTGCGCAAAAGCATCGTTGCTTCCTTTTTCAGGCTGAAATCAACGCGCCCACTCTGAGTCGTTTGCTTTCAAACTTGTTTCAAACCGGCAACATTTTCTTCTTGCATTCTCTTTTATTTATGTTGCGTCATATCTTGGATATCTCAAACATGGGAAGAAAAACTGCCACTTGAGCACGAGCTGACCAATCATCATCTTCTCACTGGTGGAAGGTCCTAGGAAGGCTTCGTATCGACATTCATTTCCCTGCTGCAGTGAGGGATTTTGATCCTTTGCATTTGCTCTAACTCAAAAAGTTCTACTCGCTACCCGTAAATTTGCCCAAGTTCAGAAAGGGTCAATGGCGGCCTCCCGAAACAAACTTACAAACTTGGAGCGAAACCAAAGACAGCTCCTGGAAATCGCTAGCATACATGGAAACAGTCAGTTCTCTCTCCAGACTCAGGGCCCCGTTGGACATGCTGACTCTTGATCGTCTTCGCTTCCACTGGCAACAGCGATATGCGCAGACTGTAAGGCGAGAGTTCCAAGATGGGCATCTCACAATCTAGGCATATTTATATGGTGATTGATCTTTTTATCTTTGCACGATACTCGTCCCCTCATTCTCAATGGATCTTATTAGTGTAAATTGCGCAAGCATCCATAGGAAGATGGGACCTCATATCAGTAAAGTGTATGTGTATCGTGTCATTATGCCATTATATCGTTGACCAATGTCTTCATTATTCTCCAGAAAAAGTCTGACGATGGATGAATGGACAAACGAACAAATTGAGGTAGCTTTAACCTAATTGACCTTTCTTTGAAGATCGAATTCACAGTGACCCTCAGTTTATGAGATCGATGGGGAACGAAAAATCAAACTCAATATATAATCCCGACGAGATGCGCAACCCACCACCTACAGATATCGAAAACAATGAACGGGATAGCGAGATCGAACATTACATCCGATGTGAGTTTTGCATGTCCTTTAGTCCTTCCATCATTCTCAGGACGTTGAACAGCCAAATACGAATACAAAAAGTTCATGGGTGAACCTGCCCTGCCTGTCGCATCGAAATTAGGTCCTTCGCGATCAGCCTCGTCAGTGACGCCTCGATCAGTTCCTTCAGATGCTAGTTCGCAAAATCCGACAACTTCACATTCTTCTTCCAAAACACGGTCAGGTGCCATTGACAAGACCAGTCCAATTACGTTTTCCTATCCTTCGAGCTTTCCGACGACACGACCGGAGATGAAACCTTTGAAACACTTGTTAAAACGTAGTTTGCCGCCAAATAAGGTCACTGATATCGACGGAAATCATGACTTTCTGGCCTTAGGTAGGTCATCACTGCAACTGCGTGCGAACAGTAACAAATTGAAATCGTTTCTTCGTAATAGACATATTGAATGTCTGGATTGGGGCAGAAAATGCATTGCATCACCTGAACCAGCACCACATTCGACTCAAGATAACCGAGGAATTTTCGAGGTGGAACATCGAACCCTCCCAATATGCAACATATGCCGGGTTCGATAACTCTCTCCTCCAAGAGGGCATAGGCTACCTGGAACAAATCCAGGTATTTACTTCAGCCGATGTACCGCCAACATCGCCACTGTTGTCTTCGTTGGGCAGGATATTTTCCCCGTTTTCCTCTATCCTTTATACCAAATCGTCGCATTATAGACTACCAGTCTATAAAACTGATCATGACGACACATGTTGGGAGTTCGATGAACTGGTCTTTGAGACCGCGGCCAAGTTTGCCGATCGAGGAACTTCAGCTGTCAAGCTTCCAACAGTAATCAGCCTCTGTCAAGACGGCGACGGAGGGGCCACGAGTGGCTCAGGGACACAGTCTGGTCGACCAGACAAGGGTAAAGGTCGTGAAGGCAACAAGAGAGACACCAGGCGCAACCGTGACCAAGAAGGCGATGGGGAGGACGAGGGCGAGAACGGAGATGACAATAGGCCAGGAGAAAACCCCGACGAACCCCCTGACAGCCCAACCGAACCAGAGGCAACAACACGGCCGATAAATGTATCATTCAATGTCTCATCCGACATATACTCTACGAAATTGAAAGACGACTTCGACCCAAAGATATTTCAACACTTGACCTTACAGGGTGATTTGACGATTTGTGTAGGAAAATGCACTCGATCTCTTGATGATATTCTCCTTGCTGACCAAATATGTTTAATTGTTTTCCATTTAGAGATCTACCCCCACGGCAACCAGAGTCGAATTCACGAGCCTCAAGTTTGGCAGCTTACCGGCAATCGGCACGGCATACCACCAAGATCATCTCAGAATTACTGTCGACTCGCGGTGTAAACTCAACTTCGTAAAAGTGCACAAACCTCAGAGAACTCGCGCGTTTGACCGAGAGAACAAAGTAATTGCTGGTACGAAAACGAACTGGACATTTGGAGGCAGGATCGGGGTCGCTCTTGGATTAACAAGTCCACGCAGTGTCACTTTGGCTGGTACTGCAGCTCGAACGGCTGAGCAGTCATCCGGCGTAGAAAAGAAAAGTTTTACGTCGCGCATCACTCAACAGGAATTGTACGGCGTCGCCTGGTGGGGTTTTGATGTGGACGACCCACATGAGCGGAAAGGGGGCATTAACTTATCTGAGGACATCCTCCCCAGTGCGACTTTCGATTTACGACACACTGTCCCAAGTTCGAATGTCGAGGACTCAGGCCGGGTCGATGTGGAGGTGGCATCTTACTGGTCCATCGTCTCGCGGTGTACACAAGAACCCAATTGGATCGAAAGGATCCTCTCTTACTCATCAAGCGAAGCAGGCGACGTACCATTCTCGAATTTATGTCAGATTCTTGTGTTGAGCATACCTTTACATCCGCCCCAGGATTCGTCGTACACCGCCACTGTGCGAGTTGCTGACAGGCCACAGAACTTTTATTCATCTATTTCCTCCTCCGAAGAACACCTTGTTGGCCCAGCTGAGTTTTCCGCAAAGTTGACAAAGAGGGCCACGGTAACTGATTATGGTGTGTATTCGAGAGAGCATCGATTTGAAGATTAGGTTGGTTTGCTGATCGATATATCTAATATTCATTCAGGAGATCTGGTCCGGGAAAGTATTTTGGACCTATCAAGTATTAGGTTGGCACGCACCCCGAGTGTAACCTTTGGGTGTCCGCGTCAGGCCCCAACTCAAGTCAAACTGACTGCCAACGTTCCACCCCCTGGGCCCACAGTGGAGCCAAAAAGTTCGGAGCCACCACATCCTTTGCCGATCGGTCATCCAGCAAGTGGGCCTCCCCAACAGGAACCACATCCGCCTCCCATGAATAGCAGGAGTTTAGCTCCAGGTGGCCACGATGCCGATGGTGTTGGTGACTGCGTTACACATCAGTAAAGTGTCCCCTCAGATAACTGGGCCTCATTCTGGGCCAAATTATGCCAAAGTTCCACTATCCATCCTTTCCTTTCCTCGCAGCCAATATGTTCTTGATATGTAGCACTGGCATTGAGTCTGTGGAATAATTCCGATGAAATTTTGTATTCTTATGGTTTTGTTTTTCTTACTACACAATTGCTACACCAGATATCCTTCCTATTTCTGTTTTCTATTTTCTCCTTTCTGCCTTTATCACCTTTACGGATATTTGACGGATATATGTACAAATATTTGACAGATATCTCCACAGGCGACGGGCGTTGCGGAGCCCCAGTGGTAGAGCTCGGAAGTTGCCGTGACCACCTTATTCATGAACATAATCTTCCAACGGTTTCTCTTCTACAAACTGTCGACTCTGCTCGAGAGGTGCATATTCGCCCTATCATCGTCTCTCTTATGCTCTCAGATCTTATCCCTCACTTTAATACCTTTGAAATGTCAGGCTTTTTCCTCATTTCCCGACCTTAATAACCGTTGATGCTTTTCTATTGGTTTAGATGCTAGTTGGATGCTAGACTCCACTTGGAATATGCCGTAAATCCCTCCCTTGAGTCCCCTCGAAGATGGCCACGAATGACAAGGACCTTCTCATCCTACTCGGGTTCAGCGACGTCCAGTCACCAACCACTGCGAAGATAGTTTCTGTATCTCTCAACCACCTTCGTTTTCCTGAAATTGAAGACTTGACTTTCACCGTGATTCGATGTTCCCATCCGCCATCACGGCGCGACCCTCCGAAATGCCATCCCAACACGCGGGTCGCCATTCTCGAGAAGATCCTCTTGTGGGTCCTCTGTGAACAACAGCCTCCCGAAATACAGACCATGAACAAGCCGATAATGTGGATATACGGACCCATGAACAGCTGCTCCTTGCGAGCTTCTTCTTTTCGAGGTTCGATGGGTCGAGGAACCATGCGAGGTCGTTGATCCCGACGGTTGTGTATCAGATTGCGGAGAGGTTATTGGGAGAGACGAGGACGACTATTATGGACCATATCGACCGCGACCCGCTCATCTTCACGCGTTCCCTCCAGGCGCAGGTCATTTCCTCGTAGTCAATCCGTTGAAACCTCTCATGGAGTCGGGGTACTTCGAGGATCCGAGCAAATGTCGACGCGTTGTGGTCATTGATGGATTGCATGAGTGCAACGACCGCGAGGGGCAATTGGACATTCTGAACGTCATTTTGAAGACCTTGCTGGCACACGACCTTCCATTGATTTTCCTCATTGCAAGCCGGCCTGAATATGACCTGGTAGGGGCTTTCAGGTCCGAACCAATGCCTGGCTTATCGATCATGCTACCTCTGGACGACGGATACCAATCCCACCGCGACATTGAGCTCTTCCTGCGCGACAAATTCGCAGAACTGAATCTTAACCACCCGTTCAGATCTCGTATCCCAAAACTATGGCCTGATGAAGACGTCATACAAAAGTTGGTCCCCAAATCCTCAGGGCAATTCATATACGCCGCGACGGTGATCAATTACATCAAATCCACACGTCATCTACCCACAGATCGTTTGGATATCGTCCTTGGGCACAAGTTGGGCTGAAGCCTCCCAATCATAAAGATATGCCCTTCAGCGAGCTCGACGCTCTCTACAGACATATCTTTTCCTCCCTTGACGACCCGGAAAAGGCCCTCCAACTCTTGGCCTTCGACATCCTTTCGGTCCCAGGGTATATCGATAATGTCGGGTACATGGAGGATATTTTGTCAATAAGTCATGGTGGCACCGAAATCTCCTTGTGTGATCTTGGGTCGGTGGTTCAGGTTATAGAACACGATCTCGTGGGCGATCGCTCGTTGCACATCTTCCACGCCTCCCTTGAAGATTTCCTGTTGGACAAGTCGCGCTCAGGGGCGTTTTGGTTGGACGCTGCTTCGAGGCATGCTGAATTTGCTCAGTTGTATATCAAATACTTCCTAGGTGAGTCCCCATGCATTGTAGGTTCACAAATTTTTGGTTGACATTGTGCTTCTTTTTTAAGATGCTGCAAATATCAAAGATCTGTCGTATCCGAACAAAGGACTTCTTGATTTAGGTTATCATATCCGAAAGGCCTCGCCGACACCCGCTCTCAAAGATGATATAGTCTCTTTTTTCAAAGATTTTCTGTTTGTAAAAACCAGGGCACCAAAATCACTTCTTCACTCCGGGACTCGCAAGGACACCCTTCGCCTTTTTCGGGATGCTATCAAGGAATCGGTGCGTCGTTACATTGCAGTATTATGTTTTTTGGTTAATTGAGTTTAATTTTAATAGCAATTTGAAGGCGTATTCGAGCTTCGTGTTTTCCTTGAATTGGAACATGGAGTGTTTATGGAAGAATAGGCTGGATATGAACGTGTCAAACATCTCTTTCGTCGCCTTGCGTCCATGAGATTATCGTATTCCAGGAATGTTCTTTCCGGAATGTGTATATACACGGAGTGGAACTCAAAATCGCTCGCAAGGTTGCAGGGTTCATTTCCAATGGCGTCGCCACCATTCATTGTGCTCGTTTCTCATATCCGTGTGGTCGGCCTTTTTCGGCTGAGGTGAAGAAGTGATTCGCCATAAAACTCAATTCAAGCGGCAAGATGCGCAGTGCCACACCCTCCAGCACGGATACAACCGTCATCAACTCGTGTCGAAACCTTGCTTGATTCAATGAACGTCCCCTCGAAAATTCCCAGTCATATCTTAACCTGAAATCACCTGACTGATGACCAGGATATCGTTCTTTAAGCGCCCATCCATTCTTCGTCTCTCTCTCTCTCTCCACTACCAACAGCTCCAGCCACAGAACAATCGCACTCAAGGATGTCTTCACCTTCGCCCCAAAGGTGCCGAAACTTCGTCCGGGGGAATTGTACCAGGGGAGATAGGTGCAAGTTTCTTCACCAAAGACCGTCAGGCGAGGGATCTCCTTCGCGTGGCCATCCCTCCAGTCCTTCACGAGGAAGAGGAGGTGGCCCTTCCAGAGGGGGGCAAGGAACTCCGCGAGATGTTTGTTCGTATTACTGGACGAGTGGCAGTTGCAGCCGCGGGTTTGAATGTTCTTTCAAACACACCAAGAACCCTCAAAATGTCGAACAAACAGCATCCAACGCACCCAATCCAGCCGAAGAAGAACCTGCATTTTACTCTATACAACAACTTGCTGCTACAGGTCCGCGATCTTCCGCACGATACCAGACGATGAACCCTAGTGAGGTTCACAACCACATCAAACCATTTCTTCGTGAACAATTCATTTTTGACGGGCCGTTGCGGGTTCAGAGTTTTGTCAAAGTGCTTTCAAGCGTGAATGACAAGAATAAAGCTTGGGTAAGCTTTCACCATCTTATAAAACCCTAGGAAATTTCTGACACTTTGTTCACGATCGTGTTCATTAGAACACCGACAACGCACAAGTGAGCTCCATGTACTCCCTTCATGAGAAACATTCTAACATACAGTCTCAGTCTTTTCTTGAAGTTCTTGTCAAGGTGCGTACACTCCATAATTTGCTTTCCTTCGCCCTCGCTCATACCTCATCTACGATTTTAGGACACAGGGGTTATCCGCATTGGCGAAGTTCTTCGCTTCAAACCTGTCAGCGACCAAGCTTCGCCTTCATCGACGGCCCTGTCGTTCCAACAAGGGTATTTCCCTCTTTTAGAGGTGGGTATTCGTTTACCTTATTTCCAAAGAAAAAAATGTTGCTTACACGGAATGATGGACTGGCAGTATTTGGCATCGAACCTTGTCTTGAAAAGCACGTGGCACAAAAACATCAAGTATGTTAGCTTTTCCTTCTTTCTTTTCAGCGATAGTCTGATCATGAATGGATTACCAGCCATCTATATACTGTCGTTGAAGAAAATTTTGATGATTTACATGATGTGCTTCAATCGTGCATCAAATCCATGATTGAACGCAGGTCATGGAATGCGTCACAGTTGTCTTCTGGCTTGGATGGGGCAACCGTCTTCAAGACAATTACGGTCCTATTGCTACAGTACGTCGCGAGTTCTGTCTGCAACATTCTTCGAAATATAATGATTCAACAAAACCTAGATATTTCAATCGCTTCAAGACTGCAATCCGAAAACACCCGAACGTCGTGGACCTCCTCCAAAATCTTGCTGAGTGGTTTGACATTTGGGTCATTGCAGTGAATGCAAAGCCACCTCGCTTCGAGGACTCGATAACGGAACTCGACGCACGTCCTCGTGCATTGATTATCGAACAAATTCGAGAAGATATTGATCGTCTCGTTACGATTATCTCCAGAGAGGCAGATCATGCCATTTTACTCAAACGTCCCACAACACGTCCAACGATAACACCCGCCCAGCGTCGTGACGCAGCTATCATGCGACTGGGCCAAACATACGTTCCGCCTGGTACACTTCGAGCCGAAGGCCCCCGCCATGATAACGATTTTTCTTCTATCTCTCAGATTCGTGTTGCACCCACCCAACAAGAACTCCTCTGCGGCCTCGCTCCTTACCTCCCAGTCGTCACTCCCGAGGCACCTCATCATCTTCCAGAAGGGTCTATGGAACGTCATCTTGATATCCAATTTCGACTCCTTCGTGAGGACCTCATGTAAGTCTCTTTTTTTTTTTTTTTTTTAAAAAAATGTCTGATAATTCATTCGTTTAGCTCTACAATACGAGCGTCTATCAACTCGATTCATAGCGACCTCGTTAAGACATGGGGATCTCGTGGCAAAGGCAAAAAATCTGAACGGACCATGTTGCAACAAATACTTGCTAAAAACGGTGGCGCATACAAATCGACTGGACACGATTCTGCGTTCTTTCGCATATACTCGAATGCGGAATTCGCTCCTGTTCGCGCCGAACGTCGTGACCTTACAGTAGGGCTCTTGATCGATGCTCCAGCTGGCGCTGCTCGAGACTCGCAGCAGTCAAAACGAGCGGCTTATTGGAAATCCAGCAAACTTCTTCAAAGCGGAGGAATTGTTGCCCTGGTCGTGGTCTCTGGCCAGACCCTGAAAGTGTTTCTTGGAATTTTAGCTTCTTTTAGCGACGATATCGCCGAATCCTCCAAGGTTTCAGACTCTAAAGTCCAAGTTCGTGTGACGTTCTTCGAACCTGAAGTGGAATTCCGGGCGTTGCGCAGGGAACAGCTTTCACAAGGAAAATCCTCTTACGCCTTCCTAGTTGATAGTTCGGTCATGTTTGAGGCCGCCAGACCGTTTTTACAAAGGATCCAGACCATAGAACCGACAGAAATCCCATTTGCGCGATATATAACGTCAGTTGGGTCGTTGGCTGATCTTCAAATTGGACCCCCGAAATACGCCACAGACCCTCGCTTCAAATACAACCTCCAATGTATGGCTAAAGACAAACACAGCAGGATAGCAGATCTCGACATTTCGCGACCAAATGCTGTTAATCTTACCCGCGAACAATTGCGGCAAGGAAGTACATTGGATCCCTCCCAAATCGAGGCCGTTCTTAACACGCTTACCAGGGAGATTTCTTTGATACAAGGGTGTGTTACCATTTCTTCCCATTGCCGAATGCCTTCTAACACTTCGCTTGCAATTAGCCCACCTGGAACTGGAAAGGTGATCTCAACATCATTTATTACTCCTCTTCTTTATTGTGTTAATCATTGCTATCATCAAGAGCTTCACTGGGCGAGAAATATTACGAATCCTATTTTCCAGTAAAATCAGGCCAATCGGTATGTCCATCTCGACTTCTGTAGATCCTATATTCTAAACGTATACCGTCAGTCATGATTGCCTATACCAATCATGCATTGGACCACATGCTCCGAGAAGTTCTGGAGAGTGGGATCACGAAAAAAATTGTTCGATTGGGCTCTCGTTCCTCGGATGAGTTAATCGCCGAGTATACGCTCGACAGACTAGAGAAAACAGCCGAACAAACAGACCTTCAACGCTCAGTCCGTCGAGCTTTTGCGGCCATGAAAAGACTGGAAGAATCCATGAGCCATGTGATGGAATTGATCCAGCTGCCGGAAATTTCTGATCAACAGGTCGAGGAGCATCTCGACATTCATAATCCAATGCATTTTCAGGCTCTCATGTCACCTTCATACTGGATTTCTCACCTCAAGGAAAAACTTTGGGCAGAACAAGAGGAAAACGGGGAATGGTCTACTGTCAAGGCAAAGGGCAAGCAACGCGTGTCGGACGAGGTGTCGAAGACTTCATACAGTTTCTGGAAGCGGGGCGAGGACATTGCGTTTCTGTCTACTCCAATTCCACTGAATGCTCCAACAAAACCAAGTTCGTCTATCTTGAAGAAGGGTGAAATGAAAGAGGCCGACGCACTCGAACCTTTGGGTGTAAATGAAGAACTGAAAGAACATCCACAGCTGACGACGTTCTTCTTAGAACTCGATTATGGAAACTACAGACCGCCAATTCCCTGTACCGACAGGCCCTTGTCCCGGCTGACAGATGATACCGAAATTTGGAAAATGTCGCTTTTTGAACGAAGACGTTTGGCCACAAGATGGGAGACTGAGATCCGAGAGATGGCCTACGAGATCAATCTTGACCGGTATAACACATTGCGAGAAGAGTACAAAGCTGCTTGTGAGGAATACAACGATATCAAGGATGAGGTCAGATGTCAGTTATAAATTTCTGAATATCAAACTCAAACTGGCTACTCCTCGTTGATTCTAGGCTCGTCGGCGTCTTCTCAGCGGAGTCGATTTGATTGCATGTACCACAACTGGTCGGTGACCTTTCCTTGTCATACGAACATCTCATATCTGAATTCTCGACTCAAAGGTGCTGCGAAATTGACTTCACTGATTAGTGTATGTATTGTCGGGAACTTTGGGCGTGAAGACGGTTATAGCTAATTCTACCCAACCAGAGTATTGGACCACGAGTTCTCATGGTCGAGGAAGCTGGGCAAGTACTGGAGGCTCACATTCTGACATCTCTAGTGGCGTCAGGTATGTGTTCAGTGTTTTATATGCTCATGTTATTTACAACTAATTGCCATCGCTGCAGTCCATCACCTGATTTGTATTGGCGATCCTCAACAATTACGTCCCTGCCTTGCAACGTTCGGTGTGTACACGCAACAAAAGTAATAAGATCTGGTTTACTGAAGACTCAACCATTGGACAGCCCTTTCAATGGATAGCGCACGGGGTGCCGAATGCTTCAAATTTGACAGGTCTCTAATGGAGAGACTGGCGGATTCAGGCCTCCCTATGACCCCACTTAATGTCCAACGGCGAATGCGACCTGAAATTTCGCAATTTATCAGGTTCAATCAACATAGTAACTCTTTCGAGATCTGCTGTTCTGATATGTTCCTTTCATTTAGACATATTCTATATCCCAAACTTGAAGACAATGTCCTCGTCAAAAACTACCCTCCTGTGAAAGGGATGCAAAAAAATGTCTATTTTCTCAACCACACAAACCGCGAAGGAGGATTGGATGATTCGGTGTCCAAATTTAACACATACGAAGTTGGTATCGTCCTCTGAATCGCCCCCGTCTCATTCGTTGATAATCATTACCCCAGGTCCAAATGATTCGCGACCTTGTGCTTTACTTCTTAAAACAAGACGCGTATAGTGGACCAGGGGACATCGCTGTCCTATGCGCATATCTAGGACAGCTGCAAAAGGTCCGCCAGGCTCTTAGAGATCTCAAAGTTGCGGTTTCTGTCGACGAGAGGGATAATACGCAACTGGTGCAGCAAGGATTGGAAGACGGCCTTGATGAGGGAGCATTTGAAGAGGTGGTTGTCGCAAAGCACGTAAGCTTGTGCATTCTATGTTGTGATTTTGACGGTACAAACAATTTTTCATCCGGAAGATTCGCCTTGGGACAGTAGATATTTACCAAGGTCAAGAGGCCAAAATTGTTATAGTTTCTCTCGTAAGAAACACCGGCGATTTCGATACCGAATCCGCATCAATTGGGTTCTTGAAGGTTAGTTTTCTTCTCGTCGTCGAAAACAGCAACTCAATAACCAATTATCTAGAGTTCAAACAGGATAAACGTGGCTTTGTCCAGGGCAAAACATGGAATGTACATACTGGGAAATGCGTCCAACTTGCGAAAAAATGCGACATGGTCGACAATCCTCGACGACATGGAAGAACAAGAACTAATTGGGACTGGGTTTCCCATCATATGCGCTCGACACCCGAACCAGGTCAATCTCATTTCAAGGCCTGGAGAACTTAGCCGCTATGCCCCAGAAGGCGGCTGCCTCCTTCCTTGTGGCACTCAGTTGAAATGCGGCCACATATGCCCCTCTGTAGTACGTTTTTGTTGAGATAACAACAAAATCAACTCGCAAAACTAACCCTTTACAGTGCCACATCAGCCTGGACAATCATCGCACCATGTTCTGCCATGAAGCATGCACCAAAGCGCCATGCCCCCGGAGTCACCCATGTCCGAAGGAATGCTCGAATCCATGTGGTGATTGCGAGTTTCCAATGTACGAAATTCGATTGCCCTGTGGACATGTTGAAGATAAAGTACCATGGTTAGTCTTTCCTCGATTATTACCATCAGATCCACCTGACCAGGTCGTATCGTCTAGCTATCTGCTTGAAAAACTTCAACATGTCGAATGCAAGAAATTGGTCAACAAAAAACTCCCACAATGTGAACACTCAGCAGAAATGCACTGTAGCAAAGATCCGGCCACGTTCAAATGCAAAGAGATTTGCGCAGGAAGCATGGATTGCTGCTCAAGAACGTGTAAATCTCGCTGTTGGCAATGCCAAGATGCAACAAAAGCTCAAAATCCGAAGCAACAACAACCACAACCACAACAAGTTCCATCGCAGAGGATTATTCGAACGGTTCATCAGAAACATTCCTGCGAACGTCCCTTATACTGTTTGCACCCCTGTGGTCAGGATTGCCACCCCAAAGACCACCCATGCAATCCATCCTGCCAAAAGGACTGTCTCCAACAATGCAGCCATCAAAAATGTTCTCAACGTTGTTCAATTCCTTGCCCTCCATGCATGGAACCTTGCACATGGAAGTGTGAGCATCATTCGTGTCCCGTCACATGCGGATCTGTAAGTCCTCTCTCTGATGTCCGTTGGATAAAAGTGTTGATTTTTTTTTTTTTTTTTTTTTTTGAGATCTGTACCCGACTGCCTTGCGATGAGATTTGCAAAAATATGCTGAAATGTGGTCATCAATGTCCCTCTGGTACGTCCATCTCTCTCGGGCCGGAACAATATAGACAACTGACCTTATCGATATGCAAGTGTGTGGCGAAATTTGCGAGAATCAAAAATGTGCCGAATGCATTGAACCTTCCAGGAAACAAGACACAGTCGATTTCCTCATGCAACGAACCCTTGGGGAAATTGATTTAACTTCAGAGGATATTGCCGATCGCCTCATTACCCTCCGATGCGGGCATATCTTTACCGTTGAAACACTCGATGGCCACTGCAGAATGTCAGATTTCTATGAGGTCGACGAAATGGGAGTTTATCTTCGTGCGAAAGTTCCTCCAATCGAATATCAGACACCGCCTACTTGTCCAACGTGTAGGGGGCCCATAACCGCCCTGCGATATGGCCGCGTCGTCAAACGTTCGATGCTCGATATCATGGAGCAAAATGTCGCCAGCACAATGTCTCGTTCTCTCGAGAAACTTGGACCTGACCTTGAAAAGGTTTCTGAATCTGCCGATTCGCTCAAGACGATGGCGAGCAATATCACTTCCGCCACCAGCAATCTTGGGAATATTTCCCGAGAGAAGATCCAAAATGCCATTGAGAAGCTAGAACCATTGCCGAAAACGATGCTTGACCGCAATGCCATGAACTACATGCACGGACTTCCACCTTCGGAGACGAAACAACTCTGGGAGAGAGGGGTGAAGACTGTCCTTGAGGTGTATGGTCTCGCTCAAAGCATTGCTGTCACACGAGGAGCACATGTCAAGGCATACGAAGGCGCATACAACACCCTTTACCGCATCGAACGAGACTTCATCATCAACCATCCCGATATTACGACCGACGCGCCGGAGCCAAAGGCCCTAGAAGCCGTGAAAATGAACATCGGCCAACCACCACCCACCGCCGACAGCAAATTCCAGATCGATGCGTATTTCCGGACACTCGAGCTGCGCTTCACGCTCGCCGAAATATACACTGCCCGTCTGGAAGCCTTGAAACCCGCCGCCGCTTCCGACGAGTTCGGCCACAAGCTGAAAGAGCAGTGGAAATCGTTTGTGACGTTCATATACGATTCCTGCATTGCGGACGCTTTGAAAGCTTTGGGTTCGGCCAAGAAATCATCGGCATCCAGGCGTGTGGCAAGGTGCAACGTCTTTGTGACACGATCTGAATTCGAAAAGTTTCGTTTCTTGACCATCCTTTGGACCAAATCAGTCAAAACGTCGGATCCCGACTTCATGGATCATCGTAATCGGATGGCACGACATGTTGCCGAGGAAAGAGAGAGAGTACGAAATCGTCTAAGGGAATATCAAAGAGAATATATCCGAAGTCGCCCACAAAAAGGCATGGCAGCGTTCTCTGCCGAATCGAAGTGGTTCGAAGAGAATTGCTCGCAATCCATCCAACGACTCATCTCGGATCTCGAGGGACTGGAAGAATTTGTCAAGAAACCAGATTCATTTTACGAGCCGCTGTCGCACAGCGAGATGAAAGATATCGTTAATGCTTTCCGGTCAACCTTTGGTATGATTTTTTTTTTCTTCGTCTTCTCTCTTTTTCTTTCTTCAAATATTTTCGTTTTCTGCCTGTTGTAACTGATCGCGCTATTTGTATACAGTAACTTCTGGTCATTTTTATAATTGTCCCAACGGACACCCGTTTGTCATCACAGAGGTGCGTACAATTATTCTAGTCCCTAGTCATCCCCCCCACAATTTCGCTGATGCAACTTCCGTCAACGAACGACCTTGTGCTAACTCACTTCTATGCAGTGCGGAGGTGCGATGCAGACTTCAACCTGCCCCGAATGTGGCGAAGCCATAGGCGGAGGAAGTCACAGGCTTTTGAATACCAACACAGTCTCGCCCGAGTTTGAGGGAATCTTACGAGGGACTGGCGTTCAGCAGGGGTTCTATTGAGGGGGAAATCGTTGGAATGAGTGAGTACCCACCCAGTCGTCGTTGTCGTCGTCGTTGTAGTTGTAGTTGTATTTTCTGCATGAGATATGTCAATAGTATATGTTAGCAAAATCAGAATAGACTGACACATGTTTGTATTACAGTGGGTTGAACACCTTGTACAATGGTGTACGTACATATGAGCACGGAAAACAAGAGAACAAAAAAAAAAGATGAAAGAAAAGGGAGCAAGTTGTCCAATTAAGGAACGACAGAAGAAATGCCAATGAATCTACAATAAGTGCGTGGTACAAATGAAATCACAAACTCTTCAGTTTCTAGCACGGCGTGGAGGATATGAGTGGAGTCGCGGAATCACATTGAAGCAATGTTTCGATGATGAAAAGAGAAAGAAAGAAAAGAAAAGCCAGAAACTAAGAAGGAAAGGAAAGGAAAGGAATACGAGTGAGTGGTGAGTCTACACTCGAACCGAGAGGCAAGGCAAAGGCAAAGGCAAAAGAGCGACACGGATGTAAATGTAAATCCACCAGAGAGAGGTTGGACGTGATCTATTCTTATGTCTTGAAGATACGGAGGAGGCGAGCTTCGGTGACGATTCGGGTGCGACATAGAGGGCATTCTCGTGAGCTGGACATGACGAGATCCGAACAGCCTCTGCACATCGCCATATGCCTGATTGAAAAAAAAAAAAAAAAAATGAGTGAGTGGTGAGCAATGAAGGTTTTGATAAAAGAAAAAGAAGCGAAAAAAAGAAGCAAAAGGAGAATGGGAAAGAAGAGAGAGATGATGATCGAAATGAGAAAAAGTAGAGAGAAAAAAAGGAGGAGGAGGAGGAGGAGGAGGAGACAAGAAAGAAAGGATAATCATGAAAAAGCCAAGAGAGAGAAAACGCAAAGGGGCAAGGATGCGAAATTAGAAAGAAAGAAACAACAAAAAATAAACAGAGTGGAAGGAGAAGAAAAATGGGGGGGAGAGGGAAAGGCGAGAGAAAGAAATAGGAGGGGGGAAAAGAAAGAAAGAAAGTGGCAAACAGGAGAATGAAAGTCAAACACAATTGAAGAACGAGAAGGAAGCGGAAATGGAAACAGCAAAAAAGAAACAGACCAGAAGCAGAAGAGAGGTGGGGAAAAGACAGGGAAAAAAAAAAGAAAAAGAAAAAAAGAAAAAGAGAAAGAAAAGCGAAAGAGAGAAACAAGAAGGGGGAAAAGAAAGAAAGAGAAAGAGGGGAACGGGAGAAAGAAGGAAGAAAAAGGAAAACACAAGGACGAGAAGGAAGAGAAAAGAAAAGAAAAGAAGGGAAGAAAAAAGAAAAGAAAAGAGTGTGAGAAAGGAAGAAGACAGACGAAGAAAGAAAGATGATGACGAGGAAAGAAAGAAGTTGTTGCATATAAGATAAAAAAAAGCGAGAAAAAGAAAGACAGAGTATTTAAAAACCAGAAAGAAGAAACCAGAAGGGAAAAGGGCAAGACGAGAAAAAGAAAATGAAGAAGGCAAAAAAAAAGATGTACATTACGAAACGAAAGGAAAAGTAAAATGAAAAAAGGTCAAAAAGAAAAAATGCAAAACAAGAGAAACGAAGAAGAAAAGAAAAAGAAAAAACGAAAGAAAGCGTACCCGCAATCCACAATAGCGATATTCGCCTCTTCGTCCTGACAAATGACACAAAGACTCGTCCGTTCAAGGGTCGACGCTGACGACGCTCCTGGCGCTGGTGTAGCTCTCGGCGGGGTCGACGGCGTCCCTGTCCCAGTCCCAGTTGAAGTCGAGGTCGTACTGGTATTTTCGGCCTCACGGTCCACTTGATGTTGATGTCCATCACTTTTATCCCCACTCCCTCCAGGTACAGGTGCAGGTGCAGCTGCAGCTGTATCCGCCCTCTCCCTCTCCAGCTCCCTCTCCCTCTCCCTCTGCACCCTCTCCATCTCCTCCCTCTCCTCCACCCTCCTCTGCCTCTCCCTATCCGCCCTCTCATCCTCCACCAACCTGACCACCTTCCTCACCAGCTCGCTCTTCTCCAATATCATCCCCGCCTGGATGTTCACGTGGTTCGTGAACAGCACCGACTTGAGCGCGCCGATGCTCAGAGCGCCGATCGCGGATTCGGGCATCGTGAGCAGGGCGTCGAGGGTTGGAGGTGGTTGGGAGGGTGTTGAGGATGTTGAGGATGATGTTGAGGACGAGGATGGAGGGACGGTGGATGTGGCTCTTGGTCGGGGTTGTTGTGGGGGTGGTGGTGGTGGGCGTTGAGTCGTAGACGCAGGCCGAGGAGGCGCCTGCCGTGGTGGTTGAGGAGGCCGAGACGCCTGAGGAGGCGGAGGCGGTCCGTGGTTTCGCACATGTGCCCAATGATTAGGCCGCTGCTCATAACTCTGCGACGACGACGGAGGCGGAGGCGGATATCCCGCAGGAAACGTGTTGTCCCCCGAATGATAAGTGTAGGTTTCAGGAGCAGGTGGCGGAGAAGAATAAAACTGCTGGTGTTGATCGTAAGGGTATTGTTGTTGTTGTTGCTGCTGGGGGTATTCTCGAGGAGGAACATAATACCCCGACGAATAAGGATCCGTCCTCGGATTCCATTGCGATTGCGATTGCGATTGGGGTGCTGCTCGTGGTGCCGATCCTGTTCGAGGTGGTACAGGTGGCGGTGGGGGACCGTCTGGAGCGAGATCAGGACGAGCAAATTCAGGCGCGGGTTGTGGACGTGGTGGGACGGGAGGAGGTGGAGGTGGAGGAGTGTTGTTCGAACTGGATCCGGAGTGACGAGAGGAAAAGAAACCTCGTGAACGATTTTGTTGGAGTGGAGGCACTCTATTGGGCACCGAGTACTTTCTGTAATAACTCTATAAGATGGACGTCCATCAGTACTCAGTCGTGGTGTGGTGGAATAGATTAGATCAAAAAGGAAACATGTCGACAAACCTCGTTCGCGCGTGAAAGACAGCCATTCGGACCCTAGATTGCGAAAGCGTTTTTTTGAGGACTTGGGGCCAACGAACGACCGAAATACGAAAAATGCCTCACCTTAGCCGCGAGGATAGCATCAATCAGATCGTCCTTTTCCACCGCTCGGTCGATCTTGATGTTATACGCCGTCGTGTATTTCTTGAGTTTCGCGAGCGTCATGGTCTTCATTTGATGTCTCCCAGCAGCAGTGACTGTTGTTTTTTGTTTTTGTGTCGCGAAACGCGAAATCAAAGTAAAGAAAGGAAGGAAGGAAGGAGAAAGAGAAAAGCTTTGATCAATAACCCATCCCTCACTCGCAGCAGCAGCATTTTGTAATTTAGATATAACCCAAAAATCAACTCACTTGAGAGAAGCTCGATGCAAAACGCACACACGTTCATAGGATCATAACCTCTTTCGGCACCAGAACGAGGCATCAAAGCCTGATAATCCGAGCAGCTATGACAGTACTGATAACCTACAAAGAAGAACGAAGAAAGAGAAAGCATGGGGAAAGAGACAGAGGGAAAAAAAAAAGAAAGAGAAGAGTGTTTTTGCTCAATACCGACGTTTCCCCAAGACGAGAACGGACACGAAAGATCCGTTTTCTAACAAACAAAAGGAAGAAGAAGAGACGCACCACAATGACTACACTTCCTCGCACGCGCGAAGAGCACGTTGAATTCCTTATTACACTTCCTACAAGCGATCTCGGCGTTGGGAGCATCGTTCGGAGGAGGAGGACCGCTGAGTAGAGGTAAGCCTCGACCTATGTCAGCCATGATTGTGTTTTTCGCAAAACAGTGGGGTTGGGGGATGGTGGTTTGAGAAGAAGAGATTGAAATAATTAATAAGCTGTCGGGAAAGTGTCGGCGTCAGGGAATGTGCTAGACACATCAGGATCATCACTTAAGTAGTAGCACGTGATTCTCTGTTATTATATCACAGCACAGCCACACATAAAGAGGCGCGTCGTTTGCAACTCGCGCGGGCGCGACTATACAACGCTTTGTCCAGGAAGAAGGGCTCAGAACAACGATAATCACATACACTTATATCATCGCAGATGAAATCCATGTTTCCTACTTGGATCGTATCGACGGACAGAAGCATCACACAGCCGATGGGGGAATAACACACAACTGCCTTACTACTGTACATCTCATTCGGATCCGTCAGACAATGGCAAGGAGCGACACGGATACCAGAATGAAGGGACCCGGGTACAAGGAATGCATCGCTCACACAAATGATGATAATATGAGTCCTGAAGCTAAGGCTAAGCTGAAGCCTGGGTGCACTGGCTGCAATGTGCATGCGGCGTCCAATACACACGAGTTAATTGAGCTTGAAAATTTCAGAGAAAATCCAGAACATACAGGCGGTACCGTACGTACATACAGCACATAGCTAATGGCAAACGTTTTTTTACAATAACATACATACATACAACACAGCAAGGACGACGTCACGGAAGGTTTCAGGCCCAAGGATTCAAGGATTCAAGCCTGAGCCCGAGCTAGTACAACAAACAGAAGGGTGGGTGGAAAGAAAAAAAGGAGGAGGAGGAGGAGGAGGAGGAGGAGAAAGACAAGCGTGTATGTAATAGTCCCGGAACAACGGCACTCATGAAGGGGGATTAGGACGACAAGGGGAAGAGAGGAAAAAGAAAGGAAAAGCGAAAAGGAAAAGGGAAACAAGAGACAAGACAAACAAAAACCTTCCAACCTTCCATCCATTCTATGACCACCCATACCACCCACCACCCAACCCCATCTTCATCTCCATCTATCCACAGTCCCATCACGATCAGAGCTTCTCCATCACAACAACAACAACAACAGGATGAAAGAAAGGGGGGAGAAAAGAAGAAGAATAGATAAATAAATATCCACGAGTCAACAGTACACTACATAAATAAAAAGAGAAACAACACAAACACAATATCAATATACAATCCGTTTCCGTTTTTCGTCACTTCCTTCTTCGTTCGTGGGTGGGGATGGATCCTCCGAACGGAGGGGAAACGAAAGAAGACGAAGAAAAGAAAGAAAAGAAAAAAGAGAGAGAGAAAGAGAGAAAACTCCAAAAACACAGAAGAACGTCAACCACAGAAGAAAAAGAAAAAGAGAAGAGAAGAGTGGTTGGGACGGGCCGGAGGGTCGGAGGGCGGGGGACTCGAGCTTGTTCATCGCCATAGTCGTCATCGTCATCTTCGCAGTCGTAGGCGTCTTCGTGTAGTGTGGTGTCGGTAAAGAGCAAAATTCGACCTTGAGACTTGATCAAGCCCTCGCAGCCTGATTCTCCACATCCGGCACCGGAACCTGCACCGGAGCTCTCGACGACAGACTCAACCCTCTCAAAAACCCAGGCCTCAGCAAGCCCCCTCCCCCTCCCCCATTACCAGCACCGGCACCAGCACCGCTAGCAGGCAAGACATGCGCCTGCGGAGGCGAAGCCAGCATCACCCTTTCTCGATCTCGATCGCCCTCATCCTCCGTGACAGACCCCGCCTCTCCCTCACCCTCGCCCTCTCCCTCTCCTACTGCTGCTCCCGTCCCCGATTTGGCTAATTTACCTTCAGGCAAGGGAGGTGCAGCCGTCGTGAGACGTAACATCGACGTATACGCTAAAACCAATTCCAATCAAATCTATTTATAGCACACCAAAAGAAAGAAAAAGGAGGGAGAACGTACGTTGTCGACAAACAGGACAGAACCATCCCTTCGCCTTTCTCTTCCTTCTCTGGTTCGCACTTGGCGGTGGTGGAGGTGTCGCCAACGCACTCGCAACAGCCGTCGCCCCGCTTCCCGTTCCCCCTACCCCTCCCCCATTTCCCCCATTTACATTCGCACCACCACCACCCCCCGCACCACCCTCATCCCCCGCCTCCAAATTCTGCACAATATTGCCCCCCGCACCAAACTCAACCATGTTCAACGCACAGTCCTTACACGCCACCAGATGTCTGCAGGGCAACAACACCACCTCACGTGGGGAGGACAAGCAGAGCAAGCACTCGGATTGCGGGTCTTCTTCATCGACGGTGATGGGCACGATAGGCTGTGGTTGCGGTTTGCCTTCGGGTGGGTAGGTATGTGATGGCGATGGTATTGGTGTGCTGGGAAGAGCCGTTGCTGGTGATGATGTCATCGTCGAAGAACTAGAAGTGAGGCCGAAGATTTCGTGCAGGTGGAATGTATGCGGTCCGATCTACAAGTCATTTACCAATTCACTTCAATTTCATTTGAATACGCAAGTAACCAAAACTCACCGTAGCCTCCCTCTTGACCACTTTAACAACCCACGGCCTCGTATCCTCCTCTCTCTCCCCATCATTCCCCTCCCCATTCAATCCCACAGGCCTCTGTCCAAACCTGACGATATGCAAATACGTCGTCTGCTCATTCGGCGACGCCAACTCCGTCCCTTGCTCGTCCAGCGCGGCGAGCCTGATCGTGATCTTCACGCCTTCCTCCGGTTCGTCTTTCGCTTTGTTGTTGTTGTTATTCCCGTTGTTGGCGTTGGCGTTGGCGTTGGCGTTATTGCCATTGCCATTGTTATTAGCGTTGGAGGTCGGTTCAGCTGCATCGACCACAGCGAGTGCCGGTCCGGAGACACTTCGATTCTGCGACGACCGCTTTCGGAAATGGAAATGCGTGAAACGACGGCGATTGTTCCCGTTCCCGTTCGCATTCCCATTGGCGCTCCCGCGACCCCCACCTGCGCCTACATCGCTTCCTCCTCCTGCAGCTCCCACAACAACTGAAGGCGATGCACCCGCTCCAGCTCCAGCTTCCACAACCCCATTAGCCTCACTCATCGGCGAACTCGCACTCGCACCCGCACTGGCACCCTCCTTATCCAGCTCCGCCTCCTTATCCCTCTGCTGCTGCTGCTGAGGTCCAAGCACAAACGTCGAATGCTCAAACCTCCCAAGCTCCAACAGCGCTCCTTCCTCCAACTTGAGATGTCTCCCAAACCCACCCTCGACGACCGTCTCGAAGACTAACAGCTTGGCTAGCGCCCCCGCCCCCGCCGTTGCACCCACCGCACCGACACCGACACCAGCAGCAGAGGGCGGTGCATCCGGGTGAGTTTTAGGTAAATGCACATGTACATAGATCCCGCATTTCGGGGCGTCGCAGTCATATTCGAATTCGAGGCCGTGTGGGTGGTGCTGGTCTTGATGGTGGTGGTTATTAGATGAGTTGGCGTTGGGAGAGGATGATGAAGGATCCCTGTCCTCGTTGATGGATGTCAGAGGGGAGAGACGGAGGGTGGGACGTTTGAGGTTGACGAGTGCTTGGAGAGTCGTTGTTGGTTGTGAGGGCTAGGATGATGATGATGATGACATCAGAGAAATTCAATGTTGGAGAAAACGTAAAAAAAGAGAGAGCGTTGAATTCAATGGGCATATCAAGAGAATTGGAATGCGCATTCGCATTCCCATGACATCAATACCAAGGAAAGCGAATAGCCAGGTCGCTCGACCCTTACACATCCCCATATCGATTCATCCATCCCACAACATCGAAAAACGAATGACACAACAAAACAAAAAAGATGATGATGATGATGACGATGAAAAAACGACTCGAGTACTCACCTCTTTACTCTTCTCAATCCACAAATTCACAATATCCGGCGTGAGCTCATCCGTGACGACCTTCTTCTCGCTCGCCAGAGTCCACGCTGGGCCGTTGCTCACCGATCCGATGCTCGGGCCAAAGAGCGGGTCTGTCGATTTTTTATCTTTGTTTCCGTTCCCATTGCCATTAGCACCGTTGGCGTTGGCGTTGGCGGAGGGGTCTGCGTTGTTGTTATTGTTGTCGTTGTTGACTTGCGCCATGTCTCTACCTCTCCGTCCGTCAGGTGTGAAGAGTGGGATCTCGGTGAGATTGCGACGACGTCGCCAGGCGTCGTATTGGTGGGAATCTGTACCGTGTGTGTGTGTTGTCAGTGTTTTCGTGTCAGTGGTTAATATTGATTAATCAGTCAAATCGAGCACAATAGGATTGAGGTATTCAGGATAATAGAGGAAGAAAGAGAGAGGAAGAAGAAGAAAAAGAGGAAGAAGAGGAGGAGGACATACACCAAGAAGCCATACTCATTATGTATTGGTAATTGCAACAACTGGGGTTTACTCGATTTCAAATGCGTAGTTCGCCGTTTCGGTAAAAGAGGAGGAGGAGAAGGGGCCGAGAATCCAGATGAGATAGATAAGATCGAACGGATGGCAGGAGGAGGGAAAGTAAGCGTAAGTCGAAGGGGGTGGAAGCGGAAGTGGGAAGGGGGTGTTAGTAAGGTAACAGGTTTGGTATGTAAGAGGTGGGAAGTCTTATCCCTGAGAAGGGAGGATGAGACAGGACACAGACACCGCTGCCGATGTTCGGCATCGTCGATTACTTCCCTCGCTTGCTAAATTAGGACGAATTTTCGATACTGCGCAGATATTCTTGGAAGTTGGGTCCAGCTCGGAGTGACTTTTTTTTGTGCTCTGAGTAAAATATCCAGGCTAACCTTGAACAAAGATAAATATGTATCAGAAAGGATCCATCTTGTCACCTCTCGGGAAAGGTCGCGCGAGACCTCTCCCGGCTCGAATAGACTGAAATATACTTTGAACTAAAGTGTACTTGTATCCCACCCAATTGTAACCGCGTACCCGTAACCCATCCATCTCATCTCGCATCCAAACTAAATTAAGATAAAAGACGGACTTACGGCTTCGTAAAAGAACAGAGCACATAAATGCACTCGAGAACCACCCCCAATTTCAACTTCCAACCTTTTAAATTTCACTCTTGTCAAACGGAATCTTCTTCTCCGTCAAACAATAACCGTGGCTGGCTATGTAGACTGGCTCAAGGTGGAAAGCCCGTGCAGGGACATGATATAAAGAAGAAAAAGAAAGAGTCCTCCAATGAAAAGAACCATTCCTCCGATTTCAAATTGTTCATCTCCAGGCAGGGGAGGTGGGGTCGCATGTACTTCCTGAGAACGCCGCCTGCAGACGCCTGACGTTATCCACACAATGTTCGACTTGACGAAAAGGCTCCAAGGTCCAGCTGGGGACTCAACTGCAAATTCCGACTCAAAAGAGACACAGTGAGAAGCATAGGCGCATGGGGTGCTTAATTTTTTTTCATGGTGTGTGTGGTGTCATAATAAAAGGAAGGGGGTAGAAAACAGAGATATAAAAAGGGAAGGAGAATGCAGTAATGATATTTATGCAATCAATGACACAACACCACCAGCCTCCTTGATTTTGGCCTCAGCCTTCGCTGAGACGAATCGGGCCTTTACGATGAAAGGGAGTTTTGGTAGCCTAAACGAAAACAAATCCCAAAAAAACAAAAGATAATCAGATATCACAACCCAAAAAAACAAAAGAAAAAAGCAAAAAAACACGCACACTCCATTGCCCAACACTTTTCCATATCCGAATTGCAGGGTGTCGATGACGGGGACGACGTCCGAGTTCTCAGTCAATCCCTTCTTTTGCTCCTCGGGCACGAGACTCCACAGCTTGTCGACGTTGATGATAGGGCGCCAGTATTGGTTGCGGGTGAGGTGGAAGTGGCGCATACCAACCTTACCAAAGTAACCAGGATGGTATTTATCGAAGTTGGTGCTATTAAGGGAAAAGGCAAAGCACAAGGGTAGGGTAGGGCAAAGGTAAAAGGAAAGGGAAGGAAGGAAGGAAGAGGGGAAAACGAGCATGAGCGACAAGGACTTTTTGTGGAAAAGAACAGAGAAAACGCACCGGTGGTGATGCTGACCACCAGCAAGACCGCGACCTCCGGGATGCTTGCGGTGCTTTCCTACACGACCGTGACCGGCCGAGACGTGGCCGCGATGCTTGCGTGTCTTCGAAAACCGGGAAGGCATGATAGTCTGTTCGATCCAAAAATCCCAATCCCAATCCAAAATCCAAATCCACGCCCAACGATAGCGACCAACGACCAACGACCAACGACAACGATAAGGAGCAATAAAAAGAAGAAGAAAAACCAATCAGCACAAATTTCAACCAAAGAAGGAGGAAGAGTGTGAACGCCAAAAAACGCCATCCAAGACCCTCCCCTCGCATCCATCCCAGAAACCCAACATTTCGGTCCAACAAAACATGGATTCAGGAGGTACGAACGAGTAGGATGCGATGGCGATGCGTAGAGGCAGAGATTCGGGGGGGAGGACTGACCTTGAGGAAGGGTTGACGGTTTTGGTGAGCCTCGGTTGCGGGTCTTTCGAGATCAGTCAACGGTGGATTGATCGCCACAAAACAAACAAGGACAAATAATGGCGTCCCATTTTGTTGTTCCCCAGACCTAATTCATCTCACAACTCACCTCTCGCTGTCACTGTCGTCGTCGCCTGCGTTTTGTTTATTCCATTGTGAGTTTAAATGTCTTATTCACTTCGCATGATGGTTTCTTTATTATTTATTGTCGGTGAATCTATAATGATCACAACTTCTTTATGCTGAGCTCTCTCCTTTTCATCGTCAAACCGTCCTCGAACTAAACTTGAACTAACAACCATCCTCTATTTCAGGTACTTTTTTTCTTTCTTAATCCCTCCTTGCTCTCGATATCGCATCTGTCCACCCACGCTAGCTAGAAGTGGGATAATCCGGTTCCAACTTGTCGTCTCGGAACCTAAAATACCTACAGTGAATTCTTACACACACCCACTATTACCTCTACGCTGTATTTATTTACTCTTCTACAACACAGACAGACCCATACATACATACATTTTAACAATAAACCCACACAATGAACGCGCCTCCTCGTCATGAAAGTTACGTTCTCGAAGACGGCGAAAAACCGTATGTTTTTGTTCCTAACCAAACCCCTTCCCTTTACAAGCCGTGTGTTGAATTAGACCATTTCTCTTCATACCAGTGTCGAGCTCATCGAAGACACAAAGATCCCTAATGCAGCGACTATCAAGATCGTGAAGCAAGACCATACCCTCGGGAACATGCTCCGCGCGTACGTCTTTACCTAACTTCTCCAGACTAAGACCCAAAAAAACCAATACTCCTCTTCCCTTTCCCCTCCTCCTCCTCTCCCCAACCCCCACCCCACACACTCTCCCACCTCCCACCTCCCAAACATCCCCAGCCAACTCCTCTCAATGCCCCAAATCCTCTTCGCAGGGTACAAAGTCCCCCACCCCCTCCACCCCTACTTCCTCATCAAGATCCAAACCGACGGGTCCGTCACCCCTCAAGCCATCCTCGAACAAGCCTGCAAGAAGCTCATCGGCACCATGTCCTCCCTCGAGACCAAGTTCAGACGCGAGTTCAGTTACAAGGACGTCGAGGGCACTTCGTCGTCTGCGTCTGCTTCGATGTCGATGGGTGGAGGTGCGGGTATGGGTGGCGTAGGAGGGGGAGGGGGGATGGGCGGACATGGACAGGAGGATCCGTATGCGCCTGCCGGTGGGATGGGTGGAGGTGGAGGTGGAGGGGGCGGAGGAGGGTGGGGACGCGGTCGTGATTATCTCGATTTCTAAGCCGTATCATCATGATCACTTTGGCATCACTCCATCCTTCCTTCCTCCAATCCATTCCAGCTACATATGTACAGTTATGCAGAGATCAGAATGGATGGTATACTTACTGTACTAAACTATAAATACTTGCATAGTACTTCATCCCGCTGTACAGTAAACTCATCACGTACAACACCATTTCTCATTCTCATTCTTAATGTCTCTCGTCACCGCTGCATTCTTTCTTTTCCCCATCCGTACTCAACTCACTTGCTTACCCCGCGTTCAAAGTCTTCAGTCCTACCTTATGTAGTTCTGTAATCGTAAGCACACATCCCCATGTAACAATTTAGATATGTAAAAGTCAAAACAAAAGATACATTTTTATCATCCCTCAAATTCAAACCTTGACACTGTCAAGGGCATTCCGTGAGGATCCCGCCGTTCCCCTCCTCATTCAGGATCATTCCTAAATTGTAATAGCGTTCAGATCTGCGAAGATGTTAGCTTCGTCTGGCTCGGGATTCCAGGTGAGAAGAAGAACAAAAGAAGAAAGAACTCCCCAGATTCTCGAAGACTTGGGAAGTTCTACATCTCACTGGCAAAGTGAAGCGCGCGTGAGACCGTTCAAGCCCAAGCTACGTACTATCTACATACCTAGCCAACCGACATCCATACGCATAAGTAGTATGACGCAGACCACTAACAAACTAAGCTACCCTAGTATCACCTCCTCCCAGAACTAGCAGCCCTAGCAGCCTGCCTAACCCTCCTCCTCTCCTTCTCCTCCTCCACCGCCCTCTTCTTCACCTGCGTCTGACTCACATTCCTCTCCTCCCTCTCCTCCCTCTCCATCGTCTCTACATACTCCTCGATCGTTCGTTCCATGTTCTTTTGTATCACCCCGTCGTCCGTCTGTACGTCGAGTTTCTTGGACTCGGAGTCAAGACCTCCTCCTCCTCCTCCTCCTTCGTGCGGCGTGACGTCCCACTGGAAATCGAACCCCCAAGCCATCGTGCGTGGGCACGGGCCAGGCGTCGGTAGTGTCGATTCTGACGACGCTAAACCCAGCTCATCAACCAACAACCCATCTACCAACTCCTCATTCGACGTTAACCTCGACCCCGCCCCGGACCCCGACCCCAAACCCGAACCCGACACAGCCAACCCGCCTTGCTCCCTCCACCACCTCACAAAATACACCGCCGCGCGACTCGTATCCAGGTCAGCACCCCGCTTGACCATGCCCATGCGCTTGGCGAGGAGCGTGAGGAACGTCTCGAGGTCGTTTGTCGGTGGTGAGTTGGGTGGGAGGAGTGGGAGGTAGGCTGGTGCTGTTGTGAATGAGTGGAGTGGAGTGGAATGGAGTGGAATGGAGCGGTCGATGTGAGTAAAAAGAACAGAAGAACAGAAAAAGGTCAAAGTCAATAGAATAAAACAAAATCCTTTCTCCAATAAATAAACCCATCCAAATCAGAAAAAATGAAATGGTTATACAACCCCCACCCCCAGCAAACACGATGAGATGTAGGTGCGATGCGAACTGATACCCAACGCAACGCAACGAACGTCATAGTCACAAGGATAATATAACGATTACCCTCCACTCCCGAGGTCCATTCACAAAACCTCCAAATAAACAACACACAAAACAAAAAAAATACTCACATATAGGATCCAGCACGTTCAATCTGTACAACAGGTACGCAGCTAGAGCTTCCATGTCGTATAGTCCTTCTTTGATTCCCGCTTTTTTTTGAGAGTAAATAGAATTTTTGATCAGTTACTAGTCCAGTGTAGGATAGTGCATACCAAGGCCGGTCAACGTCAACGTCAACGAACGGATGATCAATCGATGCGCGCCCCCTGTCCACTCATCCACAGAGACGGACAAGATATTGGCAGACAAGGAGAATAACACCCCACCCCACCACAAAATAAATAAAAAGAAACGGCAATCACACACACACTCACCAATAAGCGCAAGCTTCACCCCTCTCTCGGCGCCCTCCGTCCCCCGGCCAAGGAAGGGCAGCATGACCCCCGGTGTATCATACGCATAGACGAGCGGGTCTAATGATAGCTTGAGCCTCGTCGAAAGCGTCTGTGTCATTCCTGGGTTCGCCGAGGTTTGGAAGGCTTTTGGTGTTCCTGTGTGTGTGTATATATAAGGAGGCCGGAAGGCGTGAGGTGATGGAGCACGGAGAGGACGCAATGCAATGCAACGCAACGCAACGCAGCGGAAGGGGGGAACGCAAAGGGAAAGAGGAGCGCAAAGCCAAGCCAACCAACAAGTAAGCGGGATGGGACAAGTCGTAGTCAGTGATTCTCGACTACTCACGTCCTTTGATCCCCTTATTTCGAAGAGCGTTCAACAAGGTCGATTTACCGACGTTAGGCATGCCGATGACAAGCACGTTAAGCTCCATCGCATGAGGGTATTTTTTAGCGATATCTAAAGAAGAAGAAGAAGAACCAAAGGAACACCGTCAGAAATTAAGGTCAGAATTAAGCATCGACGATTTTAGGGGCGAACGAAAAAAGAAGCGCCCCCCGCCCTCCGATTCGCTGGGTTTGAAAGAAGGAGAAGGAGAAGGAGAAAGGAAACGTCGACATACTCACAAGCATCTCGCTAAGAGTGCGAATATCCCGCGGTCGGTGCCATGACGCGAAGAGGAGTTGCTGGTGTGGGTACTTTGCAGCCATAGCCCTCCGAAACGGCTACAAGATAATAATAAAAAGGCAAGAACACAAAGCCAAACGCAAAGGCAAAGGCAAAGTGGAACACAACGCTTATTTTTAGCCTTTCTTCTTGAAGGGATGTAAAACACACGCACCTCCATGCCCCACTCAGGAACGAGGTCGCGTTTGTTCAGAACGACGATGTGCTCGCAAGCTTCCGCAGCGAACGAGCGTCGTCCCGGGTGATTCGGATCCCATCCTCGTTCGAGCCTCCATTGTCTCAAGGCACCTAGACACATCCACACGCATACACACACATATCACGCGTGCAAGGAAAAGAGCAAGAGTTTAGTCGTGACAAGAAGACTTGATAGCCGATGATCATAAATGAAAAAAAAAAAGCGAAATAGAAATAGAAATGAAGCCCAGTCAAGGAGCGTCGTCCAAGGACGCTAGGCCCATCGAAAGCAAGAGTGCTGCATCGAAGGATAACGAACCACCATCAACAGTCCGCTACGATCTGGACACCCATTTCCCTTGGATTTCCTCCCCCTTCTAAAAAAGAAGTCGAAGAAAGAACGCGCGAGTCAAGAAAAACGGGTGGAGTTGGGAGTTGGGGACATCTTTTGCCTTCTTCACAATATCCGTTTACCCACCCCCACGGTCCCCCCGATTGACACGCACAGAACCCAAAGGCCCAAATGAATGAACGAACGAACGAACACACACCTTCGAGGGTCCTGTTTATGCTCGTGAGCGGAAGCCGCGAGTCTCTGATTTCGAGAACGACGTTGGTCTTTTTTAGTAACGCGGGCAGGGACCTCGTGAACTTCATCATATGCCCGGGGAACCATGATGGTGGCTGAGGAAGCGTCGGGAGTCGGGGTACCAGAACCATATTGTTTAGTTTATGCCAAAAGACGCTGCACTTCCGACGGGGGGGGGTATACAGAACAGATAAACTGCTGCGTGGCCGAGACGGAAAAGATTTGCGCTCGAGACTCGAGTTCAAGAGTTTCTCTTTTGATATGTATTCCACAGACACCCGGAAGAGAAGAACGGATACCCCTTTGAAGATGATGATTCTTGAATTGGGCAAAAAAGGCCAAAAGTCCGATGAAACGCGGGTTAGTAGGGGTTAGGCTGCGTGTTGCCTGCCGTTGCCGTGATTGTGTTGAACCAGACGTTCGGAAATCGGGCTCGAGTGGAGTGTGGTTTGAAAGGGGGTGGAAAAGTGTGGCAAAAAGGGACTCAAGCGTGCAAGACCCTGATCCTTGAACCAGCCTGAGGAGTCCCTGTAACAACCGGAAGAGGAGAAAGATGAGAGCAGAGCCAGATGTTAGCGTTTTTGAGTTTGCGAGCGCACCGTCACGGACAGTGTCAGGGATCAAAAAGACCCGTTGTTTTCCTGTATTTTGTTTCGCTGCCGTCGCCTTCTTCGATCTTTGCCGAGTTGCCTTTTTAGAGCTCTTCGAAATTTAAATTTAATTACATAAAATTTGCGCCGATCATGAGAGTGTTCGATGTGTTCGCGCCCACATCCATCGCTGTAGTGCCCGCAACACCATTGCTATCAATCCACAATACGACATTCAAAGGGCGGTAGATCACATATATATAGAAAGGCTCATTTATTCTACGACCTGGGGACTCGATCAATATCAAATACTAGAATATTAACTTGAGAAAAAATGATGAAAATCTCGTATGCCCTTGACTTGTTCGAGAATGGGCGAGAAATTTTTAGAAAAACGCGAGTCACAAGTGTGAAAGGATAGGAAACAAGGCTTACAAACAAGGAGGATAACATTCTTTCTACAAAAGGCCAACATACCAAGGGATTGAAAAGAAATAGATGCACTTGAATCTGGGATAACTAGGAAAATACACGTTTGTGCGACGATGAAAGATGAAAGAAAACAATATAAAAAACAAGGAAGAAAGCACGGATACGTCTGTGAGGAAAGAAAGATAGCGACCAACTTGAAGTAAATTCGCAGTCCGAAAGAGACGACCTAGCGCACTGTCGAGGATATATTTCGTATTAGTTCCGTCCGAGATTCTCGACGACGACGACGACGATGATAGAATTCGAGTAGGCCCCCAAATCAAAGGTAGGAAGGCTCACGGGAACCCAATGAACTAAATGACAGAAGATGAGGAATATCCAACCGTTGAGTGGCCTGGTATGAGACTCACCGTTTATGCCCTCCAGCTCTGATTCCCGACGATCCCATCAAAGTTTCTCCCGCTCCTCGTGCGCCGTTCTTGGATGGAAACGATGTGGTCGAGGTTGATGAGCTTGTCGGATGGAGGCGGCGAGCCCTCGACCCAGCCTTTCCAGCCCTTCTTCGCCGCAGCACGTTTCTTGCGCGGCCGAGGCAGTGTAACGGGGACCTCCGACGGGACCGAGACGTTATCGTCATGGTCATCATCGTCCGGCGTGTGAGGCCTCTTGGACGACGTACGGGAGGTGCTCGAGGAAATAGACGGCCCTGGGGTCGAGGCGGGTGTAGATGATAACTTGCGATGGGAGTGCGTGGGGGACGGTGTCACAGACACCGACCGCGGGATCTTGGGGATGGAAATTGTAGGCCGTGCAGCCCAGAAGGATGTGGTGCTGCGACTGGCAGCGGGTGGGGGATGTGGGAGGGTGCTGGTGCTTGCGAAATTGGGGTCGGTCGCGGCGAGGCGATTCTGCTCCTCCTTGAGCTCTCTCTGGCGACTGCGGGCAGCGGCCTTCAACTTTCTCTTTTCCTCGCGCTTGATATCCTTCTTCTCCTGCTTCCTCTTCGCCTTGGCCTCCTCGTCGAGCTCGTCGCCCTCGACCTCCTTGTAGCGGGGGACTCCGTTCAGCAGACTGGTGAGGACGTCGCGGGGCGGGGGAGGGTCGAAGAGGCCGGCCATAACGGCTGTAGCATTGCGGCGGATATGCTTGTGGGGATGGAGGGACATTTTGTAGCGGTAGAGAGTGATGGTCATGGTTGCAAAGAGAGAGGGGATAAATGGCAAGAAAAGGACAGTGGAGTCGTGGTTGGAAGCAATTGTGCTTGTTGTACTCTTACGGCACAAACGAAAGCATCAACAAACACACACCTAAGGGCACGTGCCTAAGGAACCCTCCAAGTTTTTCCTGAACGATCGATGAACTTTACTGCATAAATCGAATATCACAAATCTAACCCCATCTGGCCGGAATTCTCGCAAACGAATCCAGGGTTTCCATTTCATACCTTTTCTTTCTTTTCTTTGCCTTTTCTTTGCTGTCCTCCCATTGTCTTTCTCTGACTCCTTCTGACTCTCCAACTACACGGCCACCCGGAACCAACAACCCAGCCACCATTCTGGCCTCTGCGGCCTTGAGCGCTCTCTTTCTTCTCACAAGCTTTAATTTAGAACAACTCAGTCACCTGTCTATCTTGAGAATGTTCTCTATTCTTCCCGGTGCTTTCCCGTATCTGCATCTAATCGTCTTCTCGCGGACGAACTACCGCAAATCCTCAGCCTCTCCTCTCACCTAGGTTCTCTCTAGTCCTCATAGCCACGACTCCGCCCGTCCTAGCCAACCCACCAATCATCCGCTTAGAACTGCCTCGACTCTCCCGTCTGGCTAGCCACCGCCGCCTGGGAACTTTCGGTCCAATAGAATGTCATTTTAGAAGGCCCAAGTAGCGCGTTCCCGGATTTGTCCATTTTGTGACTAGGATTCTCTCCCCCAGTCCCCAGGTCTCCTTGCCCGCGATAGGCAAAATCACTGATTTCCAAAAACGCTTTATTTTTGTCACTCCTCGGGCCACAACCCACTCCTGTGCGTCTTTTTTCGTGCCAGTGCTTGATAACATCAACCAATCCCCGTCCAATCTTATTTATATTATCGCCCTTGAACTGCTAGAGCTTGTCTGGAACTCCTGATGCGGCGCTAAGTTTCCATGATGTTCATCAGTTTATCGACCCATCCATCTTGTGCGTGGTGAATCTCCTGGGATTCCTGGCAATTGGACCTTTAGATTTCCTTTTTTGTCCCATAATGGAGCAATCCGCTCTACCCCATCGCTGTCCACTTATGTCTTCCAAAAAAAATCAATCAATGGGGCGCCAACGGTTCACAGGCCGTTATTGAGACGGAAACGCAACAAAATGAATGACTCTCCTATCCCGACTCGATCCCGACAGCATCCATGGAACATCATCGAATGGACGACGGAAACCGCCCCGATTCGTCGACGTTATCGATCAAACCAATATTTTTTTTGTATGTATCTATCACACTTTTCTCTGGGGTGATAATCGTCAATAAAGAAATACAATGGGGGGAGGGCGCGCTCGTATCTTTTACCAGAAAGACAACGAGGCACCACAAGGGCACACACCGCTGTCCCGAAGTCTTGGCGCAAAGCAGGAGGCGTGCGGGAAATCGGATCGATTTGAGCCACTTGCGTCATGATCACCCCCCTCACCTCACTCTGGCGGTATGTACCTCGAGGCTGGAGTCGCACTGTCCACTCGACTACACACATGTCGGAAAACATAAGGATGAGTCACTCTCCCTGTCATTTGTTGTGTATGACAGACCCACCCGTCCATTACCCGCAAGCTACAAATCCTCCGGTTTCGCCGGGACACAAAAGGAATCGAAATGACAGATTGGCGCTCAGCGCTCAGGATTTAGTCTAAGGTCTGTTACATTTCTGTAAGAAAGACCACATGTTTCCTAACTGTCCTTATTTTCTATATAGACTCTTGGGAAATCATGAAAGCAAATGTAAATTTATTATCGTGTCATTCTGACAGCGCCAATGACTTTGATCACATCATACCATTGTCCTTCCTTACCCACCGCTCTCAGGCTTTCAAGGACAAAGAAGAGATGAAGACCACAAACAATCACGGCGTCAAGCATCCTGTATATCTGCTGTAACTCCTGACCTCCATCTAAAACGCCGGTCGGGCTTTTGTGTAAGTGTAAGCCTGGCACTAATACTCTACGACACACCCAACCACTGGCACCCTAACAATTGCGTTTTGACAGCCCATTTCCCATGTTGCCGTGTCGTACTACATGTGCGGACTCGAACGCCCAGTAATGGGATGGCCGCACCGTTTACAGTGGTGCACTTAATCTCGACTCTTATCTGCCTCATTTCCGACACACTGATTTAGTCCCAAACGCCCGGCTAACGTGAAGAAGCCACACACAAGGCATGCGTGTCGGTTATCAGTGTCCAAAAAAACCATCTAAAGAGCCTAGACCACTTACACTCAGGCTACAGATTTGCTTCCCAAACAATCTGTACTGTACACGCTCGCACACCAGTCCAGCCAGCGACATCCCTTCTTTGGCTTTGGCTATCATGGCATGGCAAAGACTCCCTAAGGCTTGTAATAAGTAGCCTAATCTAAACTGGTTTATGATCCACCCCTTCCCGAGAACCACTTGAATGCACACATCGACGGCGTGGTTACCTGACTCCAGCCTCGTTCTCGGGCTCGGGGGGGTTTAATCACACGGACTCACGGCGTGGCCTTCGAAACCATGAATGGTGAGTGACTGGTGATGATCCTTTTCACCCACCACCGGGGCCTTTTGTGCGTTCAACGCCGCGATGACCAAAAAAACCTTTTTCCAAAATGCATAAAGGGGCCCTTTGGAGGGAGACACACCGCCGCTCCAGGCTCCAGGCTCCGAAAGCGGGACAATGAGCGGTTACTAGTGTTACTGGTACCCCGCCTTCGAGACTCCGTCGATAGCCACTCAGGGTGTGGTTGTGAAGACGTGAATTGAATGTGAAGTAGGTGGCCACTCGGCTAATGACTCGTATACAGGACTACAAGAAGAAGACAAAATCGATGTTCGAACATCGCTATCATTTAATTAGTTATTACACACCATCATCATCAGTAGAAGGATCTACTCAATTGGTCCCAAAAAGATACGAGTATGTACATACAATACTTGCATAACCCTATACAAATCACCCCATTCACTGCAGTGAGGATCCGAGTCGTGCGAGTGGCTCTGAGTCTCAGGATCCCTTTTCAGTGATCACCACATAAATCCCAGGATTTCTCCAAGTTTGACATGCGGATGCCACTGGCCGAGAGTGGGCAACCTGAATCCGAATCCCAGGTAGTATCCGCAGGCTTGTGTGCGGGTGACAACCCAGACCTCTCCCTTGTTCTGTTTTTTTTTTCTTTCGTGTTGTTTTTGATGGTTGCCAGCCGGGAGGATGTATGTGCCAGTGGTTATGTATGGACAACATCCATCCTTCCCAAACGACCACGACTCGGATCCGGGGGTCCCTCAGGCCCGTTTGTGATTCCGTCTGCGGTCTTTTCTCAACACGATGTTTCGTGCTTGATAGATGGAAGTCCGAGGCGGTATCGTTTAGCTCCCTCATAAGTACTACAGGGCAGTGAGAGAAGAAAGAAGAAAGAAGAAGAAACAAAAAAACCACCCCACCTCACTCACTCCCCCAATGCCCCGATCCAGTCTGCGAAGATTGTATTATAAATGTTATCTGATACCAAATTACCTTAATTCCTTGTGACAAACTAACTACTCCCCGTGGTGACCAAGTTGTCAAAGAGGATTACGGACAGAGAGCATAAAATATGTCATTGGGGATCATAGGGCAGCCTTAAAATGGTTGTTTGATAGGAGTCTGGGCGAACGTAAGGTGGCCCTCATGAGTTTCCCGGGTGTGGTGCCATAAGGGTGTAAACCCTGCCAGACATCATGATGTCCGATAGATCTCTCTTTTGGACTGGACTTGGAGCCTGGAGGAGAAGGGTGATGACCTAAATGGGACAATTTTTATTTGTACATCTCGTGCGTTCCCTTTGGACTCCAACCCGGAAATAGGACGATGACGAACGCGATTCCTTAGGCTGGAGTTGGCAGTGAATTGTCTGAGAGGACACAAAGGTTTTTATGTGTATTACACAAATGTTGAGAGGCTGTAGACGTATTATAGCACCACTTTAGGATTATTTTACAACGGAAACTGACTCACAAGCCGTGATGTTGAGGACCCTTGCTTTAATACGACTAGTCATACCAGTCATTTCGACCACATTTCCCATTTATTCTTTTCAGCACATAGACACGTCTAACACCATACAGCATCATTGTTCAGCATCCAGGACCTATTTTATACCCATCTACCGTTTCAGATCATTTAAAAAGACACTGGTTGTATCCGAAATGACATGAATCAGATGCAACCCTCGAAAAATAAAAGCACTTCTCGAAGTCTTTTGTATATTTAACACCAACTCTCTCTGTGGGTCTTTAACTCCCCTAGGGGTCCATCAATCCAACAGCTCAACTTTCACGGCCATCAACAACAAACCAGCGCCCGCAAGATCCCCCCAAAAAAAGTGTCCTCAGTGCTCCCAGTCGTAGCATTCACAAAGAGTCACTCGACCCACACACAACGAGGCTCAAGGAGCATTTGGTTCCTTTAATTTTAGGCGAATGAAATCAGACACACCCATATTCCATTCTGGCTCGACTTTCATATCTTTCCGTGAACGATGAATGCTTATCCGTTATTGAAAAGTGCAAAAGGGTAGGTGGGGTTTCTGGTGTGGTATGTGTGCCAAGACCGTCAGGAATAAATAACGTCAAGCCTTTCGAACCGGCGGGCCGAGAATCCGGAGGGGGGTGGTCTTGAGGGAATGGGTAATATCGTCGGCGCTTTGCATCTTAAAATCGCAAGAACAAAAATATTTTTTAACACTTTACTTTGATATTACACACTACATGATACTTGATACAAATATGGAGAGAGAAGTCATAAAACCTGGCGGCACAGTCCATGAAACAACAGCCTGAGGTAGGGTCGAGGGTCGTCGTCATCATCATCATTCCACGCAAACAGCACCCATCATGATCTCGATGTGTATGTACATAGAACTTGCAGCTTGAAGGCTGCCAACTTCACACACATAAACACCAGCATCATTGATAGATATAAAGATGTCACCACTCAATTCTAATTCATTCGAAACTCAAACAAATCCCGAGGCCTGAAGCGAGCGAGCCGCAGAACGAAACACACCAGAGAGGGTCAAACGCGTCCACGACCGGCGACTCGAGGGTTGGACTAGAACCAGAGAACCAGAGCCATAGAGCCAGAGCCGAAACCCGAGCGAGAACCAGAAAAAAAAATGTAAGAAAGTGGGAAAAAAAAACATCAGACCGCCATTCCCATTCGCTGCGTTTCGGTGTATCCGGGTGTCGCAGGCGGAAGCGCCGGGCTGAAGCACGGATACGCGGCACCCGCCTCGCCAAACTCCTCCTTGAGCCGCCTCCACACAGCCCGAAACGTCGACATCGATCCCTTTTCGTGCACCAGGGCGATGACACACAGACACCCAGCCGGCACGTCCCATTTATTCGCGGACATGATACTCGTAGGGAGCGGCAGGGATCCGCCGCCGCTGTGAGAAGAGGTGCGACCGAGTAAGAGGCTCGCTCGAGGTCGGGGAGCGTTAGCAGGTCCAGTTCCGGTTCCAGAGGGCGTTGTTGCTGTTGTAGGCGTAACCAGTTGACCAGAAGTAGGAGAAGGTGCGGCCAGTAGGAACGTCCCGCCTTCTTCGATGGTGGGGGACAGTACCGCCTGTTGTTGCTGTTGTTCACAATGAGCAGCAGAGGCGCTCGGACCCGATTTAAACTCGACTCTAAACCGAACGTTTTTGAGAAATCCGCCTGTTGCTTGGTCCATGATCGGTTGGTCGACACGACAGTACAAGACCTCGGCCTGCTCAGAGTGATAGCTTTCACCAGATGAACCTGACACCGTGATCCCAAGATTGTCTAGTAACCGCGCGACGGTGGATCGTGTCCGAAATACATCGTCGGTCGAGTATAGAACGCCACCGTGACCGTTGGATTGCTTCCAGCTGAACAGGTTAGAAAACCAGCCTTTAAACTCACCAACGACGGGCGAGGCCATAATCCGATTAGCACTGCTCGGAGGGTGATGTATCGGCGAGGACAGAGCTATAGGTGATCCTAACGCCGCTAAATTTGGCCGCCTGGGATTCAAAGATGGCAAATCGAGCGGAGGAGCTAATCATTCAGAAAACCAAAGAAACGGGGTTTTTTTAGTCTGTTTATAGCTCATCACGGTTGGCAGAAGGTATGGAACGTACGCCTTGCCTTTCTTTCCTTTTCCTTCCTAGGTTTCGTGGGTGATGAAGAAGCATTCACTGTCGGACCGACATTCGACAGATCTTTGCCTATATCTCGGGTCCCAGCAACGCCTACACCGAGCCCGAGTCCGCCAGAATGATCAGTTTCAGCACTGACGTGGCTCCAGCTTTCTTCATCAATGCTCTGATTCTCCTTATCGTTGTCAGACCTCGGGTGAGGGTGCATCTTGACTGTCTCCCTACTCTCGCCGGCACCAGAAGAAGAGGGCGCTTGGGTGACCGCCTGCACGAGATCATTGACCTTTTGAGTAATGTCGTCCATCGTTTTCTGAAGCTGAGGATTCTCCATCTTCGGCGCGGTAAGAAGCGGGAGGTTAACGTCACTGCTTCTCTGGATCACATCAGACACAGCACTCGTTATCGGAGACAGAGGCTGCCTAACAGCAGGCTCCACGGTCGACGCAGCAGGAGAGGAAGCCGCCACCATGAACTTTGCCCGCTTTTCCAAATCCGTAAACGGCCCTGACATCGGCCCGACAGACGATTTCGGTCGCTGCTGCTGTAACGACGCTGAAGCCGCTCGAGCCTGTAACAGCTGCAGGTGCTGAGAGAACCCAAGTGCATGTCCGCCTTCGTGTTTTTGTCCACCGCCGTCCGTTGACGTCGCTGAATAGGTGTACCCACGACGCGGAGCGAAATGGGGTGGTCCGCCGCGTCCCACTCCCACAGAGGCGTTAGAGCGAATGTTATTAGGGAGGGCACTGACAGATGCACTCTCTCGCTGAGCCTGGATCTGGGCCTTCCAGACGTCGGCCTGTGCTTTTGGAGGAAGACGGGGGACCGCTGGGGAGTCAGAACGGTCCTTTGTTGGCAGGCTTCCATCTGTATATGTCCTCTTCCGTGAACTGACGACCGGCGAAGATCCTGCCGAGAGGTGTGACAAATACGAAGGAGGGGCCATTGAAGACGCCGTTGTTGACGAAGCAGCTTGTGGAGTAGAGAATATGTGATGGGTCTTGGGTACTTCATATTTCCTGGGCCCACTCGCATGGTCGAGTTCCCAACCGAGATTGAATTTAACAGTCTCGAGATCTATCTTCGAAGAAGAAGTTAAGCTTTGTTGAGATTCCAGGGCCGCATCGTTCGTTCTATTCCGATAAGATTCTTCGCGGTATTTCCCAAGGAGAAAATAGAAAGCTTTTGCATGAACACCGTACCCCGCAGGTGCACATAGGTCGCGCTTGATAGACTCTCCTTCTGGATCAGCATGACGGCCCCAGATGATTCGTAGAGAGGAGAAAAGTTCCGAGTCTATCATATCATATGAAGGGATAGGCCTGGCCAGAATGCTTGGGGAAGGTGGGAGAGGCGGTGCCAAAAGCGTGAATGAATTACCACTGGGAGAAGAAAAGGGTATAGCCGGGTTTGAAAGTAACCATGGGTGGCAAAGAATCTGTGGAATCTTCGGAAATCTTAAGAATAGGCTGAAGGCGGACTACATGCAGACTTACCGTAATGCGCTGCTTTACGTCGACAATAAGCATTTTGCTCAGAAGATCTTTGGCAAGAGGATCGATCCAAGTCGGCATCTCGTATTTCCCGCTCTTGACTTTGGAAAGGAGATTTCGAACGTTTTTGTCGTCAAAAGGGAGTCTTCCAGTCAACAGGGCATAGAGAATGACGCCACAGCTCCATATATCGGTAGCATTTCCTTGATACTTTTCGCCGTTCACGATCTCCGGGCTTGCATAGTGAGGAGACCCGCAACTGGTTTCGAGTTGAAGCGAGGGAGGAGCAAAGGCAGCCATTCCCCAGTCAGCGATTTTGATCTGAGGAGGGGAAAGTGAAGCAATAAGGATGTTTTCCGGCTTGAGGTCGCGATGGATGATGGAGAAAGTATGAGCATAGTTTAAGCCATAGACGATCTGCCTGAAGTAGATCAAAGCCTCATTAGGCGGTAGCCTCCCTCTGTTGACCAAGAAATCGAAGAGTTCACCGCCTTCGACATATTCAAGAACCAGAAAGAGTTCCTTATCGCCCTCGTAAACGTCGTAGATGCGCATGATGTTGGGATGGTTCATGAGCTTCATCATGGTGATTTCACGGTCTATTCCCAGACGCTGCTTGTCTGATTTAGCTTGCTGTGTCGCCAAAGAGGCACGAGAATTGACGAGAGGGGCGACAGGGAGGATCTTGACAGCCGCTAGCTGGCCGGTGCGGCGATGCTTGGCGATTTTGACCCGCCCAGAAGCACCTTTGCCAACACATTCACCGAGAATCCAAGGACCGATAGTTTTTGGGTCGGTAGGTAAATCGAAGGCAGCAGCACCGCCAGCCGCGGCCTTTTCCTTCGCCCAACGTGTACCGAGGGGCGCGGTGTACTTGATGGGAGGAGCACGAGGGGGACTGGCGGAGACGGACTGCATAGTAGAGAAAGAAAAAGAAAAGAAAAAATAGTTTGTATAGGATGTTGTAGAGATGTTGATGTTGCGCGACCAGCGGGCGAAAGTGAACGTGAAAAACAAAAGGTCAACTTGTCAACCACCGAAAGCACAGAGATCACGGAAATGTTATCAGGGTCTGTCAGTGTCACACCCCGTCACAAAAACTATTTTATGTTCTTGACCTCATGAACGCTGCCTCCCGGGGCCTCTTCCCCAAAGGTCTCCATGTAGCCCGTGTCGCCGTCGGGAGGGCTCGCCATCGTCTCCACCAGCGCGCATCCTTCTCCTCAACGGCCCCCTCCCACTATGCCGCATCGCTGTCCTCACTGCTCGCTCACAACACTGCCAACTCCTTCCACACGTCTTCCCCAGCGAGTACAGACTATCCAGTCAATATCATCGACCGCCAGCAGTCATTGCACATGCTATCTACCCTTTTGGGCCATGGAGATATAGCCCAGGCTCGCCAGACATTGGCCAACATCCTGGAGAGCGCCCCGACGGATGGTGACCTCGATATATTTAGACAAATTTTGGCCACCATTGCCCCTCCGGACTCGGACAGTGCACCAGTGGACCTTATCATGCAGTTGGCTGCTGCTGCTGCTTCCAGAGGATACGTTTCCTTCGCCAGGACCGAACTATTACCCCTCTTCGAGAAATTCGGAACCAAAGAACTTGCCTCACAGCTCGAACACAAACTCTTCGAAGCCGAATCTTCGCGACAACCCATCCAGAACTCAAACGACGTCTTTGAGGGCGCGTCGGACGACTATACCGCCATTCTCAGTGAATCAAAGCCCATACAGACATTATCACCACTGGATCTCATCCTTCAACAACTCCCCGAACTACTTCCAGACCCCGAGTTAAACGATTCGGCCACCTCGATCTTTGAAGACGAAGAGGAGACCGTGATAGAACAATTGTCGATGAACCCGTCGGCACATGCTCACAAGACATCAGTCGGGATGCTGCACGAGATCTTGAGGGCAGGGAAACGAGAGCACGCATACCAGTTCCTTCAGGACATGAACGAGACAAGAGTTCACATACCCCCACATCCAATATTTGCCCAGGCCGCACTCGATGTGGTTACTACCACAGAGGACAAATTTACCCCCCACCAAATCGAAGAATGCAGAGCTTGGCTCAAGCTTATCCCTTCTTACAATTCCACTATTTATGGTTCAACAACTCTCAGTATCATCGCCGGAGTCATGAACATTTTTCTACGGCAACAAGAACTCGATCTAAGGAACATCATATACATCGCCCTGCTCTTTACCTCGAAGGGTTATTCCCCTCACCTCTCCGAAGCATTCGAAGTCATCGTCTCGTCCGTACCCGTCAGATACTGTCGAACCCTCATCACCTCCTTCCGAAAAGCTGAAAACACATTCTTTTTGAAATCGCGCCTCTCAAGGGAATTTCAAAAGGAACGCACAGCCGCCTTTATGAACACCCTCATCCGGACTCTCGTTCTCTGCAATTGGAGATTCGAGGCGGAACGTCTTGCGCGCATGAACCCCTCCATCATCTCCGACGATACGAAAGAATACCTTATCCGACCCAGTCCAAGTCCAATAGACAAATCCACCAAATCACCACCCTCCTTAGAGAAATACAAAAATCACCCCGAGCGTCCCGAAGCTGAGCGCGATCTGGTCTATGGGTTACGGTATCTCAAGAAAATCTTGCATCGAAACAACCACGCGCCTAATCCCCGGACCATTGCTGGGTTTATGGCTCTCAACATCGCGTCTGGCAGGACACATGGGCTGCAGATCCTGGCGGACAAGGCGTATCGGTCTAATCGTGCGATTAGATGTTCCATGATATTGGGCGAGATGATTTTGTATCGGCGCATGAAATTGTACGATCTGGTCCTTGAGACCTTTGTCGACCATTTTTATTTGTATGATGTTCCGGAACAGATGGTTCTGGCTCATTACAAGGAAATCAAGGCGCGGAGACAAGAAGAGGAGGAGCCTATCACACGTGTCATCGACCCAACCCGAACAAGAGGCCTCATCACCCGCAAATTATGGCCTCAGAGTGGACATTACAATCTCATCTGGGAGGTCCTCCTCGAAAAATCAAGTAAAGATCCCAAGAAAATCAAAGAACTTTATAAAGAGTTCATCGACATCCTATCTCACCGCCCACACCAACCCTACGCCACGCCCAATGACAACAGGCTCGGCGCTCGCTCCCCGACGTCTCAATTCAGCTCGAGCTCCTTCAATCCATTCTTCCGACACGTCATGGCCGCCCAAGGACCCAAAGCCGGGCGCAAGATCCTCAACACCATGCTCGAGCTCAACATCACCCCCGAGCTCCGCGCATACAGCGAGCTCGCAGGCCAACTCGCCCGATACAACTGTGTCGAGGAGGTGTTCGAGCTCATTGACCGTCTCGAGTCCGGGGGCAGTTTTCAGAGGTCTGGACGGGACCATGCGTTGCCGGAACCGGATCTTGTGTTTTATACTAACATCGTAAGAGGGTTCTTGATTCGGAGGGACGCGAAGAGTGCGAGGAGGGTGTTGGATGAGCATATTAGGAAGGTGTTTCCTGATGCTCAGGGACAAGGATATGAGGATATCGTGGAGGATCTCCATAGTCTGGAGACTCTTGGTCCTGGGTGGGTGTATAACCGGTATGTCGTCAATTTTATGGCTTTTTTCCTGAAGAAAACTAATCTATTTATCTAACTCAGTCGCCACGTCATCTATCCTAAGCCAATTGCCAAATACAAATCCCGGACGGTATCTTCTTGAATGTTATTTCTTTCAAGAGCAACACGTCTTGTGCCACGACCCTCGCTATGCAGCGAAACTAGGTCGACCAGCGATTGTTTCCTAATATCATCGTCATGGAGGGGATGATACCCACTTCATTGAAGTCACCGAATTTTCGTCGTGGAATCCCACTCTGTTTTTGTTGATGCGGCAGCAGAAACGATGTGTGCGTGATCAATGGAGCCAGCTTTGGTGAAGGTCGTAAATCGGTCGCAACGCTATGAGGAGTCCACGCCAGCCACAAATTAGACTTACCCTACCCACCAAACACCTCCTCAGAATCTACGTTCATAGATACTTGATCATCTGTATAGGGCCCAGCGGTGAATGATATCAAGCAACCAAAAAAAAAAAAACTCTATTAACCATATTCCTAGAGTAATTTGCTAAATAATAGCATCCATGTATGCCATGCATGTATGTATGTGTACAGACCCCAACAGGTGAAGCAAACTATATGTACAAGTGGGGGGGGGTCGTTGATGATGAAGTACATCTATGGAAATATGTTAATAAACTGATACTCATGGGCCATTCTTTCCTTTACTCCATGGTCGTCCACGCCAAAGCATCGTGGGCTGGAATTCCCCCCTCCCTGAGAGCATTAGGATTCTCGATGAACGAGGGAGGAAAGAAGCGATGCGTTGGCACGAAAATTGAAGAATGAGAATGGCCACCGGATAAATCTGACCCGACTGACTATGACCGCTGTTGTAGGATTTCGAAATAGGCGGTATATTCATCGGGTGTCATCAAATCGTGATCCTCTTCCGTGACTTGCGAATAGGGTTTTGGAGCGCCGTTGACTACGAGACAAAAAAAAAAAAAAAACATTCATCAGCAAGAGATTGAATGCAGGGATTTGGATGGAACGTACCTAGGACCATAGGGTCGTCTTCCGGCTCTGTCTCGGGTACACTCTCTCCTTGGCTCTCCATAATTGCATCCTGCACCTCGTCCACAACCGCCACTCCGTGTCCATTCCCATTGCCGTTCACATGGCTCTGGACATACCCATAACCATGACCGTTGCCATTTCCGTTAACCGATAAAAATCCATTCGCATGACCATGACCATTCACCATGCCGTCCACCTTCGCAAGCTTCACCTTGGAGGCGGCTCCGACGTCTTCTTGGCTCCGCGATCGTTTCCTGTAGGCGTTGAGGGAATCGAGGTATTCGACGTTGGGCTTTTTGTCTTCGTCGTCGTCGTCATTCAGCTGTGTGAGGAAGTCTGGCGAGTTGGACGAAGAAGACTGCATCCCTGTGGCAGTGGGCGTAGGCTGTGCGGAAGCAGCGGCGGACGATGCAGCGAGAGATGCATAATATTGATCGTAGACTGGAAAAAGAAAAGAAAGTAGACAAGAGAACATGAGAAAAGAAACGAAAAACCTCTAATGAAACGGTGGTAAACTCACAATCCGATTCCGCGTTGATAGAGGGTTTGACATCGCCAGAATGAACTTCAAGAGGATGGTCTTGCAAACCATGACCCTGCTGCCGCGATCCTCCAACAACACCAAGCCCCTTCAACACATCATCGTTCGATAGCTGTGCACCATTCACATTTAACGCAGCTTCCCTAGCACTCTCCTTCACGCCCAAAGCGGTGAGATCACCCGTAATCGTACTCTTGAGATGCCAGGCAGGAAGGGCATTTTGTTGCCTCTTTGCCTCGGCCTCAGCATCTCTCTCCGTCCGCCGTGTGTTTTCATCTTTGTCCATTGCCATCATAACACCCACACCGTCGTCTTCTTTCCTACTTCCATCCGCGCCAGCGACTTTGAGGCCGTTTGCTGAAGCGGCGGCGTTTTTCTTGTCTGATTCAGACGGGTTATTCTTTATCCATGAAGCAACATCGAAGCTACAAGAAGAAATAAAAAATCAAAAGGCGATCCAGAGAAAAAGAAACAAAAAAGACATACGCGGGCAAGACCATAGCCTCGCTTTTCTGCAAACCCTCTCGGATGAACCTCATCTGACTGTTAAACCTCTGCATCCGATCCTTGCTTCCTTGAACACTCTCCGCATTCTCGTTGTCCACCACCTCCGCATGGCAAATCTCACAGACTAAGATCCCTCGAGAGAAATCCATCAATTTGTCCACTTCAAGTGGCGAATAGGATTGCTTGCATTGAGGGCATATGTAGCCCTTGTTGTCGAGCTCCTTTTTGAGGGAAGATCCCAGTTAGATTGAGTTAGGGGGAGGAAGAAAAGGGCATCATACATTACGCAGCGTAGAATCGATGATGTTTCTCATCTTGGAAATGCGCCACTTGACCACATTGCAGAAATGCTCATAGTCGATGTAATAGTATTGCTTTCCGACACTGCGCTGCGCACCCTCCTTGAGCTCGTTTTGACGGTATCTGGGATTGAGAAAAAAATCGGTTCACAAAATGGATGAACATAAGAATTATCGTATATATTACATACATTTTGACAAGCGAGTCATTCGACAAGACGGCGATGACCTTGTTTAACTCCTTGGGTTGGAGACCCATCCTTCCAGCCAAGTCATCGTCTTTGAGGCTGCAACAGCATCAAAAAGCGTCAGGGCAAGATCAAAAAGATGTTAAAGACAGGGACCAAGCCCTTGTGAGAATGAAACGCCAGAAGAATAGGAAAAATGGCGTCAATGCATGTGGGACATGCCTTCCATACTTACACTGGATGCCTTGCAAGCTGGTCCATGATGATGGTGTATTTTGGCTCATAGAAGGCGCGCGATACATGTTGTACAAGAAGCCGTAGGGTTTCTTGGTCCTCCTTGGTGGCCATTCGAACTCGGCCGAGTACTACTGTGGGTGACTTTTCGTCAGCTAGACAGGTTGAGCTCGTTGGATCCCGAGGCCCTAAGGCCTATTATAGTGTAGGGCCGACAGCAGAGATAGCTGAAGGTCAACTGAGGACGATTTTGAGGCCTGAGGATAGAACCGAAGGGCAAGGACGCTCAAGGACGTCGTGGTGATGAAGAGACAAAGAAAAGAAAGGTCCTCTCACTGTCAGCGACAACGGACCTTTGTTTGGCACTGCCCACAATCACAATCAATAAACACAGCCACACAACCACGTTTTGGTGTGGCCTCCTTCTCCTCGTCAATGTCGAACACCTCAAATTTTCAACGTCAACGTTTGGTTGCAGTCCTGAAGAAATATCACTCTTATCTTCATAATAATACACAATCGTTCTCAGCTCTAATCCTTGACATCGCCATGCTTTATAATGCATAATGTACGAAGAAAGCGGAAATTCAAGTACCCAGTCCCGACTCCTCTGTGGAGGCTAGAACTCTGGCGCCTTGGCCTTTGGTCCAGCTTCATCCAGGGTATTTATATTCCACCTTGCTTCTCCAAAGTATGTCATCCCTGATCGATACAGACCCATAGACATGTTATCTTTCGGCCCTCACGACTAGGCCCATGGAGTGATACCAATAGGCCTTCCCTCACCGCCGCACTACTTCCTTTCCTTTTGACCTGTGATCCGGCTTTGCTCGAGATCCATGGTTTGGAGCAGCAGTCCGCATTGCATCTGAAAATGCCCCACTCGTCTTTCCATGCGAGCATTGTGCTTATCTTCGTGGTTTATGTTTTGATCATTATATCAAAGGTCATCAGAGCAATTGATTCCAGCAGATTCCCAGGAGGAGGATATCTTCATTCCTACCATTTTGGTGAATCCGAGCTGGTGTAGGCCTGCCGTATCGGGACTCTGTATTCGACAGGAGCATATGGATCCATGGCCGTTGACATCTATTTTCATCCCCCTCAAAACCAGAACTCAATAGCCAGTTAATCGGAGATACACTACAAATTGCCACTTCGCTCCACTAGGTCTGAAGAAATTCCTTTTATTCGTTGTAACTTACTCCTACATATTCCATGGATAGGAGCGTCCTACATAGAATATAAAAACTCCTGTTGAGTTTTGAAGAAACCAGTCGTGTGGACTCGCACGGAGTGGTTACAACAACCACCAGCTATAAATAGTGCCGATATCCTCACATGTCGCCATGCAGCGCCATGCATGAGGAAGTAGAATGTGCTTGTCTTGGTGCTGTCAAAAAAAAAAGAGTCAGGGAGGGACCACTTATCTGGGCGATAACCAGCCCAAATCGACTGTCTTGCGAAGAAAACGAGTGTATATGACCACCACAAAGCGTCATTCCAGAATTACCGTATCGCCCTGTGGTCACCAACATTTGTAGGCTTTTTCTTTCCTTTTAACCAGTCGTTGACAAACTATTCAAGTGTTTATGCCAAGAATGAAATCTAAAAATAACCGAACCGCCAACTTGCGATAGTCCATGTGCAACGTCTGTCAAGCGGCAATGGCCAGGTATATAAGACGAGAAGCACAATTCAAACCTTGCGAAAGGCTTCTTTTTCTGCCAGACCCCCAGCTCAGCGTAGCAGCCGCTCCATATTTTCTCATTCATCGCGAGCGACCACAATGTCCGCTATTCAGCACGACGATCAGGCTGCAGCAGCCCTCGCCGACGAGAAGAAGTCCATCCACAATGCATCCTCTGCTGGATCCGAGCTCGAGCACGAGCTGGACGGTATTCATGATGGCCTAGAATTCCCCACCGAGGAGGAACGTGCCACACTACGACGTGTCCCAGATAAAGTTCCCTGGAACGCATACTGTGAGCGCTCGTTGTACTTTTGACTTTCTACCATTAGTTTCCTGACAACATATTGGTCTTGTGCAGTGATCGCTATTGTCGAATTCGCTGAACGCTTCTCGGTATCCATTGGCTCTCTAACCCCCTGACCTATGTATCTAACCCATCTCCAGTTCTATGGTTCTAGTGTCGTATTTGTATGTCCCTTTTCTCACCATCATCGTCACGTACATCGGGGACTAAGATTTCATTCTAGACGAACTTTATCCAAAGACCGCTCCCACATGGGTCACGTACAGGAGCAGCAGGTCTTAACGGTCAAGCTGGTGCCCTGGGCATGGGACAGCGCGCTTCAACAGGTTTGACAACATTCTACCAATTCTGGTATGTCCAAAAATAGCCTCAATATTTTTCGTGGTGGTACCGTGTGGAGTTGACCAAATGGACTTTTCAGGTGCTATGTTACTCCTTTGATCGGCGCTTACATTGCCGATGCGCACTGGGGACGGTTCAAGACCATCTGTTGGGCAGTAGTGATCGCACTTATTGGGCACATCATTCTCATCATCTGTGCTGTTCCCGGGGTCATCGAGGGTAAAGGTGCGATAGGAGCGTTCTCTGTTGCCTTGATTGTCATGGGCTTCGGTGAGTTTTCATCATGCGCGCATCATCCTCTTCCATCTTTTTCTCACATGTAAGTATAGGAACTGGCATGTTCAAAGCAAACATCTCCCCACTTGTCGCTGAGCAGTACAAGCGTACCAAGCTTTTTGTTGTCACGACCAGTTCGGGAGAACGAGTAATCGTTGATCCTTCTTTGACGGTCCTGAGAGTATACATGGTAATTACTTTCCATCTCATGGCAGAAGTAGCATGCTCACGAGCCCCTTTTGTAGTATTTTTACCTTCTTATCAACATCGGAGCTTTGATAGGACAGATAGGAATGACTTACGCTGAGAAGGTGCGATACACGAGATCTTTTTTTTTTTTTCATCATCTCACTGAACTGTTGTAACTTGATGTTTAGTTTGTTGGTTTCTACCTTGCCTACACTCTCCCCACCGTTGTATTTTTACTTTGCCCGATCGTCTTGTACATTGGACGTAACAAGTATTCAAAGTCGCCTCCGACTGGATCCGTTCTCGCCACCGCCATCAAACTCTGGACCCATGCCGCTCGTGGAAAATGGAGCATCAACCCAGTGACCACCTACAAAAACTTCACGGCACCTGGATTCTGGGACAATGCTAAGCCCAGCAAGATCGTTGGTGAAAAGCCAGCATGGATGACCTTCGATGATCAATGGGTTGATGAAGTCCAACGTGGAATCAAGGCCTGCGGTGTATTCTTGTGGTTCCCCATTTATTGTACGTCATACTCGGTCTACGCCCTCATGCTTGATTGCTCAAATTTTTACAGGGTTGACATACAACCAGCTTAACAATAACTTGACGTCCCAGGCGGCCACCATGACTCTTCACGGTATTCCTAATGATGTGTTGTCGAACTTGGACCCCTTCGCGTTGATCATCCTCATTCCCGTCTGCGATGTTTTCGTAAGTGTCCTTTCAATATTCCCCCGAAATATCGCAAGGTGTTGAAAGTTCCCTAGTTCTACCCCCTCCTTCGTCGCATGGGCATCAACTTCAGTGCGCTCAAGAAGATTACTGCTGGATTCATGACTGGAGCTGCTGCTATGATTTGGGCCGCAGGTAATGCCAACGCGTCTATTCAAACGCTAATCGAACTCATGTATTTCCATAGTTGTTCAACACTACATCTACAAGGTTAGTATTCATCATCGAGTCACCGGGCTCTCTTCAAAAACCTTTATTAATTTGTGTTCTTTCTCAGACAAGTCCTTGTGGCAGGTTCCCTTCAGAAGAATCTTGCACTGGCGTCTCCCCTCTCAATGTCTGGATTCAATCGGGATCGTGAGTCGCACTAATGGGGATTTTTCGACAATTTCATTTATGACTATTTTTAGCTATATCCTCATCGCCATTAGCGAGGTCTTCGCGTCGATCACTGGACTCGAATACGCATTCACAAAAGCTCCCAAAAACATGCGCTCTCTCGTTATGTCCATCTTCTTGTTCATGACCGCTCTGTCTTCCGCTATCGGCGAGGCCTTCGTCTGTGCGTACCCAGTTTTCTATGGACCGTTTGGGGGATCTCTTTCTGATCAAAATGCGTTACTTTTTTTTATTACTACAGCATTGTCTGCCGACCCCCTGTTGGTATGGAACTACGGTGTCATGGGCGTCTTGGCCTTACTCACAGGTATTGTCTTCTGGTGGTCCGTCCGCGACTTGGACGCCAAAGAGGATCTGCTCAACAACATGGCGACTGGCCATGTCGGTGTCATCAAGGGTGAACTCGAGCAGGAGAAGGCGTGATAGGACAAACTTTTTCCTGTCTACTCCCATGTCCCTGTTTCTCTCACCCCTTCCATTTTCTTTTCCCTACGACCAATCATGTAGTACAAATTTCAAAGTCTTTCTAACGCTCAGCCTCCGATGTGACGCGATGTCTTGATATTAAATAATCATGTAACGTTTCCATGATAATCTCCATGAATTTTCTACGATTATAAATGAAAGATTTAAATATCAATTGTTATTTAATCTTTTTTTCTCTTGATATGAAAGCCAGCTCAAAAGTTAGACAAGGGGGATTTTCTCATTTTTTCTCATCAATACACTGTGGGCGGTGAACCCAAAACTGGACCTGCGGATCAAGTGTGTGAGAAAATATTCCCATAAGTATCAGTCACTATCAATTTGTGCCACGAAGATGTCGACGATGAAGCTGAAGTACTCCTTCCCAACTCCTTCCTGACCCAATCTTAACTCTGATATCGTCTCGAAAAGCTCTGGCAGACTGCCGTTCTTTAACCATTTTGCAATTTTCACGTTAAAAACCCAAAATAAACAATAGAGGTTAGATAAGATCCTGTTCATTTGTCAATATGTTTGCTGTCCTGTTTGGCCTTTGTTCTAATCTACGTTGTCGGTCTTTTCTCCAGTTCTCATCGACAGAAAAGGATAATGAGCGCGTCTACCAGTACTCCAGACGCGGCAACGCTCCCTGATTCTGAACAAGAAAGTCCTTCGAGTGGCAACAATGGTGAGTTTACGCTACATCAATTCATTCTTCAGCCCCGAAAGGCCCATCGTCAAAATTTACAGGGACACCTACGACCACTTCTACACAAGACGGCGCATCTACTTCCAAGTCAAAGAAGACAACGAATTCTCCGAATGCGACGAGAAAGAGGAAGGATCGAACTGAAGATGCTACAGAGATCGAGTGTCAAACCTCCAAACAATGCGAATCGTCCTCGTCAACAAAGAGAGCTCGGAGAGCCGCCTCTGGCGTTCAGATACCTGATGACTCCGCTGCGTCAACGTCAGCAACGCCTGTTCAAGTCGATTCTTCAGTTCAGCGGGACGATGTTTCTCGCTCCACGGGGAAAAGAAAACAAAGAGATGAAGATGAGACACCTTCCGATGAAAGTTCTTCGACACCACAATCATCCTCTGAACCAACATCCTCTGATCAAACCTCCGTTCCTCCTGAGCCAGAAGATCATTGCTCTAAGAAACAGCGACTTGACAATGGCACTGTTCAAGAAGAATCGGATTCGTCCATCCCTGCGGCTAATAATGAACCCAAAATCCCCCCTTTCGTGACCCTCCCAATGGAATTACTCGCAGATATTCTTGTTCGCACAAGGTCTCCTCAAACCGTCCTGGCCGTTGCTCGCTCCTGCAAATTTCTCTGTCAGACCCTTCTCAGCCCCGACGCGGTTTTCATATGGCGCGATGCACGAAAAGGGTGCTATTATGACACAGAAACGGATACATATGGACTTCCAGATCCCCCAGCACAATTCTTTTCAGAACCGGGTTACGCTGCCTTCTTGTTCGACTCAGGGCCTTGTGATGTGAGTCCTAGTCGGAAATTAATGCCTGCGCACCGAATGACTGAAATCATGCGACGTTTGACCAGAATTGCGGAAACGAGACCGGAAATATGTATCGCTCGTTTGCGTTAAGATTACGTTTGTGCAAAAGAGTAAATCTGACTTCCTTTGTCTGTCTGACGATACTGAACGCCTCTTCGTTCCTAGACAAGTTGTAAATGGTCGTCGTACGTTGTTTTCTTTTTGCTGTACCAAATCAATTGTTCATGTAATTTAGAAAAATTCGGACATCCAATAACCTCCACGATCTGACCATTATACCTACCAATGAAGCCCACGCAACCAGTATGTTCGATTTTGTGTGACATGTGTGAACGACGACCTGATTTAACGATTTCAGTGTTGATGCAGGGTTTGTCTACTGGTCCTTACTGTAGGCATGACCAGTTCCCTCCAAAATCAGATGATTCGATGATCCTTTTTCTTTGTTTTCCAAGGGCCTGCTGCACAACCTATTCTCTTTCGCGCTGAGGATGCAGAGTTATCTGGATACCGACCAGGGGATGAAGATTATGAAACGGTATGACTGTACTGATATCTTCATTCATTCCTGATTGACGGCGGTCTTTTTCTCAGAAATTCGAAATGCGCGCCAAACGCAAGATAGATTGGATGATGGTCGGTTCTTTAATTTGTTTATTCCGGGCGACCATTCACTTTCTCCGCCTAGCTATGTACCTCCCTTCTGAAATGGAGGTATGCTCGAGATGTATGCTACTTCCAAACCGCTAGAAGGAACAAGGAAAGGTTTGTCATTGCCGTCGGTATTACAGTTTCTTGACGTGCTGATGTCCGCCAGGTCAACGCAGATTGCTCTTCAGAACGGTTGGAGTCATGACCTGCTCATGACCACGGTTTACGGTCCCTACTTGAGTAACAAAACCAAGATACTTGAAGAGGTCAACGACGTCGGTGAGTCGCCTGAGCTCCGATATATCCATGCCTACCATATAAACCTCCTTCCCATATTAGATCTAGAAGTTATGAGAGACGACATCGAAGCGAGATTAATCAGCCTTGACGAAAAGCGAGACCGACGACATGGCGAAATCACCCTAATGAATAATAGGAAAGAAGTGGAAAAGACATATAATACTCTCCGCTCAAGCAGGGAGTATCCGTACATGCCCTCTCTAAACACCTTCCGCAAGTTGCCCGTCGTCGCGATGCTTCAGTCGTCCGTTTCTTCCGACACAGGCAACATTTCGGAAACTTTCAAAAACGACAAGAGGATGAAAGACCTCCTCCACAATCAATTGAAGGCGTGGACGGACAAAGCGAAAAGCGACTTGGGAGCGCTGTTGGGGTTCCCCAAGAATTGGAAGAATGCAAGCAAGAAAGTTTTCCATCCTGCGGAACGATTATCGGCACGTTATCTCTGCACCCGGTGCGAAAGGTTCAACGAAAAATACCGTGTGGACGAATGTTTCGACTTTGCTGGTGCTTGTTCGCATGAATGTGGTGAGGGCGTAGGGAAGAAGGCTCCTAAGGCAAAGAAAGGGAAGAAGGCCGTTTGGAAGTCCGAGAATTTTGTCAAGGATAAAAAGGTGGGCCCAATTTGCGTTGTTTGTTTGTTGGATCAATATTGATTAATATCCGCAGGCAGTTAAAGTTCTGAAAACTGTCTTCGAAGCCTTTGGATTCAACGACGAAAGCACCAACGACCGGAATCATAATCCCCTCAATCTCCATCTCGCCATTGTCTGCACCTCTTGCAGTCCCAGCATGGTTCTGGACACAGGGGCGATTGTGAGTTCCTACCATGTAAACTTTCAGTCGATAAAATACTCACCGGACTTTCGTCCTCAGATTGGGCATAGCCACAGGCATGATGATATGCAATTTTCCTTGAAATTTTCTATTAAAGATATAATCACGATGATGGGTGGATACCCCTACGAACATGGGCTGGTGCAGAAGCTGCTGGGACCGTTGTCCTTCACCAACGCTGGGAAGGCACCCTTCGACAGCAAGAATTATGGTTGTCGTCATTGCCTCAGAGCAAAACAAGTTGAAGATCCTGCTGGTGCTGCTGCCGCCGTGGCCGGTGCCGTGGAGAACAACGATGACACAAGAGATATTGATCTTTTGTCTGTTGTACCGGAAGTCCTGCGTATGAACCTTTCTTCTTGGGTCGGACGTCTGCCAGGCGGGCACGGGGGGGTTATTGAAGGCCCAGCGTTGGCCCCTCCACCTTTATTCAACTTCAATGGGCTTCGCTCACACATGAAAGCAAAGTCAGTAATCAACTATTCAATATTTGACATTGATGCATACTGATCTAATTCGTTTTCGAAGGCATGGAATCAATGACATCCGCGACGAAGATGTCCTCTGTTATCGACCTCCCGGAATTTAAACTAGTACCTTCAAAAAATTTCTACTTAGTTGCTCTGTGTATAATCTCTCTTGTCTTGTGCTAATCCATTTTTTCTTGGTCCATGAGCTACTAGTTGTCAACTTTCAACCTTCAACACTCGCTCTACAAGCAAGCAAGAATCGAGAAATAGAGTCGAGATGTCAATTGGTGGATGGATCAAGGGTGTTAACACCGTGCGCTAAATTTAGAAAGACGCTAGATGTTGATCGATCGCTTCAAACCTTCAACTTATAGTATGTCATGTTTTCCACTTAGGTTTTTAGTTACGAAATAAAGGACCCCAGGACCCCATTGCAGGCAATGCAAGGTCAGTTTTGGTTGTCAAAAGTGAAGCTTAATGGCTTACTTTTCTTCCTAATAGCACGATTTGGAGAGGAGAAGGACGACCGAAATCGAACCAACGACAAAGTTAGCAAAGAGCCGCTGGACTTGCGCTGGACCCAAATGTTCAGGGCCCAAAATGGAACTGCCTTCGTTTGGGGGTCCTTCACAACATTATTCGGCAGATGTTTTGTTTAAAAGAAAGACATATAACACGGTAATTCACGTTTTGACTACCCCCACCCCCACTCTCTTTTACAACAACGCGCTTTCTCTAGGCCTCATGCCGGCCACTCACACCTTCCTTTTAGCTCTCGGAGCAGTTCTGTCTTTTCCTCACTTTGGGTTAGCTGGCTTGGTACAAAAACCAGGTCTTGTAGTTCCTTCGGAATGGTCCCAGTACAAGGCTTCAGTGAAACAGGTCTTTACTGATAGTTACTCCGCTTACAAGTGAGTGGTGTCACCCATTTTACACCTTTCGCTTTCTGACAGTTGCGCTTTCAACTTGTTCAAAGACAGTATGCCTGGGGACATGACGACGTTTCACCCATTAGCAATCGTCAGTAAATCCGCAACCGTCGTCTTGCACATTCTCAAAACCTTTCTATTAGATTATTTCGACAGTCGAAATGGATGGGGTACGTTTGTTTTGCCAAATAATAATTCCGTCTGACTGACATGCCAAATGATCTAGGTGCGACAATTGTTGACGCGATGACAACAATGGTACGGACAGTAGTAGACTGGAGAAAGACTTCTTAATATCCTTTAACAACGCTAAACATCACCCTTTTTATAGAACATCATGGGTTTGGATGTACGCTTCAACATGTTCTATGCCTATATTTCCTTTCTAATTAAATTTCTTCAGGATTTATTTGCCGAAGCAGTCGAATTTGCGTCGAATATTGACTTCAGTAAATCAAATACGGGGGATACTGTCAGGTGCGTGACGACATCTGCTCCAACGTTGTCCAGAAAGTTGACTTGAAATGGTCTGAAGCGTGTTCGAGAGTACGATCCGTTACATGGGCGGCCTCCTGAGTGCATACGAGCTGAGCGGGAATAAATACCCTGCTCTCGTGGATAAAGCACAACAACTCGCCGATAAATTAACGCATGCTTGGGTTGGAGTGGGTACTTGACTTCTCTGGGCGCTGGACTTTGCTTATAATTATGGCAAGTAGACCAACCCTATTCCCTTCGGCCACCTCGACTTTGCAACAAACCTACCACAGGACCAAACTGTGAGCCATCTTCTGAAATATGTCTGTGGGTGCCGCATCGAGTATCTGACAACTTGGTCATAGTCAAACATTGCCGAAGCTGGAACTGTCAGTCATATTTGTGATTTGTGAGGATCGTTGACCGATGTTGACTTTCTTAACTAGCTGACCTTGGAATGGGCAACATTGAGCAAGTATACCGCCAACGACAAATACCGACAGCTAGCTGAAAATTCTGCGCGTCACATAATCCAAGGAGGAATGCCTCTGCCAGGACTTCCAGGACAGGGAATTGATCCTAACACAGGTCTGCCTGTCGGACAATATGTCGTAAGTCTGCATCTATTCGGTCGCTTTTTCTTCTTTGTTGACAAAACTAGACTTGGGGTGGAGGCTCGGACAGTTACTTCGAATACCTCATCAAGTACGCCCGTCTCAATAACACCGTCGACCCTATTTTTGCGGACTCTTGGAGGACCGCAGTGGATTCCTCCATTCGCACCTTGTTGAAGGTAGAATTTGCGGTATAACATTTTTGTTGACTCGAAGTTGCTGAATCACACCTGTAGACATCCACCGTTGGCAACCATGTGTACTTGGCGGACTACGACGACAACAAGAAGATTAGGCATATCAGCTCTCATCTCGCATGCTTCCACGGAGGAAATTGGCTTTTAGGTAACACAGTCGTTTAGTCTCGTGTCTTCGTTCTGAAAACCGATCAATCCAGGTGGGCGGCTGCTCGATAACCAAACACTCGTCGAGATCGGCCTTGAACTTGCCGACGCCTGCTGGAATACTTACAGCAGTACACTGTAAGAAATTTTACTATTAACGTGCATCGTGATTAATTCAAATCATGTTCTTTAGAATGGGCATTGGTCCCGAGATCTTTGCTTTTGAATCCGATGATGGCGACTATACTGGGAACGGAAAGCCCATGACTCTTTCTCAGACTCTTTTCTACGAACAGCATGGATTTTACATCATCGCTCCCGACTATATTCTTCGACCTGAAGTTCTTGAATCAAACTTCTATGCATGGAGAGTATCAGGGAATACTAAATACCTCGACCGGGCTGCCAAAGCCCTGCAACAGTTTCAAAAATATTTGAAAGTCCCAGGCGTTGGAGTAACTGGCTACGCTGGAAGGATGGATGTTACCGATGCAAACTCGGACAGGGTTGACGATACCGAAAGCTTCTGGTTTGCTGAAGTGCTCAAATACTTGTAAGTTCTGCACATCATTTTTAATGGCAAAGCATTTATATTACATTACCAGGTACTTGACGTTCGATGACCCATCTCACATCAGCCTCGACGAATGTAAGGAGAGTAGTCCTGCCATTCATTTTTAAGTGATCTCATTGGTTTCCCCACTGTCTGTAGATGTCTTCAACACCGAGGCCCATCCCTTCCGAGTCCCACCAGCTGCCGCTCGTTATGGTACTGGTAAAACTCATCCTTCCAATCCGCCTTCACAGACTGTACCAGGACAATTACCCGCGGTCAGTCCATTGCCTGCTGTTCCAGGTTTAGTAACTGGGTTGTTTAGTGCTCTTGCCAAGCTCCTGTAGTTTGTTAAATAATTGGACATGAGCCCAAAGATTTTAGCAGATTTTACCTTATTCGATCCTACCACTGTTGTCGTGAATAGAATACATCAGCCAGCGTTTCAGCTGTAGCCGCCCAAGTTGTAAGCTGACTGAAACGGTGCCCAATTTCAACCCATCTGACACAACGCGTACTTGTGGGTCAGCCTACTTTTCTAAACGTCAAGTTTTGTTCCCAACCAACCGTCAGCCCCAGGAAATGTTTCGCTTAAAAGAAAGTTGGCCTGGCCAAGGGCGAGTATACTTTCCCCATTCCCACCCACTGTCATTTTACAAGGTCGACACGGGAACATGCTGGCCACCCACACATTCCTTTTTGCTTTTGCAGCATTTCTGTCAATACCTTTTGCGTCAGCTGGCTTGGTACAGAAACCAGGTCTCGTCGTTCCGCCCGAAGCGTCGAAATATCAGGATTCAGTGAGGAAGGTCTTCACTGACAGTTACTCTGTCTACCAGTGAGTGAACGGTGTTTTCATCCTCTCTACCGTTTGTGTTGGTCTATCTGGGCTCTAACATACTTTTTCATTTATTCAAAGGAAATATGCTTGGGGACATGATGATGTTTCACCCATCAGTAATGGTCAGTACCAAACGCATAGGGGGTAGAGTCTACACCAGCTGACGAGATTCTCATTTTAGGATACCAAGACAATCGGAATGGCTGGGGTGAGTAGTGACTGCGTAGAATCTTCAGTACTTTGGTCGTTGTCTGACCTTTCGCGATCGACGTAGGTGCGACAATCGTTGACGCCATGTCAACCATGGTACGTTACTACATGGCTACGCTTGATTTTAGCGAAGTTTCTTTGCTGATTCCACACTCTTCTTCCGCTAGAATATCATGGGCTTGGACGTACGCACGCTTGATTTGTGGTGTTCTCATATCTACTTCTAACGAAATCCGTAACGTTTTCTAGAGCTTGTTTGAAGAAGCCGTCCAATTTGCCTCGAATATAGACTTCAACAAGTCAAACACGATTGATACCGTTAGGTATGTAGGGCTTGACACCTGTTAACCACACGGGCGCTAAACTTCCGAAGCGTGTTTGAGAGCACGATTCGCTACATGGGCGGTCTTCTAAGCTCATACGAGCTGAGTGGGAATCGATACCCCGCCCTCGTGGATAAAGCCAAACAACTCGCCGATAAATTGACGCATGCCTGGGTAGGGGTGAGTGCTTAACTGGTGTACGGTTTCCACTTCCCTTATGGTCAGTAATAGGTCAGCCCCATCCCATTCGGCCATCTCGATTTTGCTACGAACATACCACAATACCAAATGGTGAGATTCCAGTTGTTATCTTCTTCTGGTGGACGGCGTTTCTGACTTGGTGTTGTAGTCGAACATTGCGGAAGCTGGTACCGTCCGTTGTCTTTCTTGCATTACTACTGGTACCGTGGATTAACTCTTTTCCGTAGCTGACTTTAGAATGGGCGATATTGAGCAAGTATACTGCTGACGACAAATACCGACAACTCGCTGAAAATTCCGTGCGCCACATTATCCAAGGAGGGATGCCTTTGCCAGGCCTTCCCGGACAGGGTATTGATCCAGATACTGGCAATCCGGTTGGACAATACGTCGTAAGTTGTCCTAGTTTCAGTCCAGCTGCTCTTTTCCATTGACGAGACTCGGACTAGACGTGGGGCGGCGGTTCGGACAGTTACTTTGAATATCTGATCAAGTATGCTCGTCTCAATAACACCGCCGATCCAATCTTCGCGGACTCATGGAGCACGGCAGTTGATTCTTCCATTCGAACATTGCTAAAGGTAGCTGTTCCGTCATAATTTTTCTTTGTAAATCGTCACTCAGGCAGCATATGTAGACATCTACTATTGGCAACCATGCGTACTTGGCGGACTATGACGACGACAAGAAGATTCGACATGTGAGCTCTCATCTCGCATGCTTTCACGGAGGAAACTGGCTTTTAGGTAATACAAGCCGTCTAATCTCTCGTTTCTGACTTTTGAAACTTAATCCTTGAACTTAGGTGGACGGCTGCTGGATAATCAGACGCTCGTCGACATCGGTCTCCAACTTGCCGATGCCTGTTGGAATACTTACAGCAGTACATTGTAAGAAACTTTACTATTAGCTCGCATGACATTTTAATCAAATCATATTCTCTAGAATGGGCATAGGTCCCGAGATATTTGCCTTTGAATCCGACGATGGCGACTATACAGGAAACGTACTGCCCATGACTCTTTCTCAGACTCTCTTTTACAAGCAGCACGGATTTTACATCACCGCATCTGATTACATCCTTCGACCTGAGGTTCTGGAATCAAACTTCTATGCATGGAGGGTGACAGGGGATACGAAATACCTCGACCGGGCCGCCCAAGCCCTCCAGCAATTTGAAATGTATTTGAAAGTTCCAGGGGACGGCACAACTGGCTACGCTGGAAGATCGGATGTTACTGATGCCACTTCTGGCTGGATCGACGATACCGAAAGCTTCTGGTTCTCTGAAGTTCTCAAGTACTTGTAAGCCGTTTCTCGTTGAGTCGTCTCAAACTTTATCTAAGTCCTGTATTCACCTTTTGCATCAAATCACCAGGTACTTGACATTCGATGACCCTTCTCACATCAGTCTCGATGAATGTAAGTCCTCTATTCGGAACCCATTCCTCAGCTGTTTTACCAAGCAATCTCGTCGACGTTCCTTCCAGATGTCTTCAACACCGAAGCCCATCCCTTCCGAGTTCCTCCCGCTGTCCCTTCCTATGGCACCGGTCGTCCTCATCCTTCTAATCCTCCATCGCAGACTGTGCCCGGAAATTTACCTGCTGTCAGTGCGTTGAGGGCCGCACCTGGTCTAGTTTTCGGTACTATACCCCGTATTGCTGTAGTATGACAAGAATGAATACCACAGCCGACATGTCTTGGCGTAAAACTTATCTTCTTCGGGTCGATTTTTTGGGTTTCCATTCACCGTATGATGCATGCAACGCTTACGGGGCTCTACTTAGCTCTACTTGCGGGCCACACTAATACCGGACTGAGTCCTCTAACCTCCTTTAGCCAAGTAACACCCGGACCGGATTCCCTGGGCGCTTAATTGTCCATCTTTGGAATTTGTTATTTGGCTCGGGTTATAACTTATAAGCGACGCTCTAGCAAGGGATTAAACAATCAGAAGCTTTCCGAGTGTCTCCATCCATCATGAAAATTGTGACCCCACTTGCTGTAGCCGGTGCCTCACACCGCATCATTAGGAGCAACCTTGAACCCATATACAGCTTCGGAGTCCGAAGAGGTTTTCTTCGACAATGGCCTCGGATATGTAATTAAAAACTGGAAATCGGATGGCTCTTCCGACTGGAATCACTGAGCTGATTACTCTGGGCCTCGGTAAGCTGTTGACGTGCCCGAATGCGTGCCGATACTTTTCGTTGCAAGCGGACTTTTACCGGAGTTTAAATCCAAGAGTTTCATTTACAGTCACTTTTGTCACCTGTCACGCGACTCTTCAAATGCTTGACCATCAGCACACCCGTTGTACCCCACCGCTTTTACTCTTAGAATGTCATTCTAGCTCTTATAATTCAAAGCTCGAACTGAAGACCTCTGACCCATTCCGCGCAATGGTGATTGCTCGGTGCAAGATACCAGTTCTGTGAAGCGTCGACCCTTGATTGAAAGATTTGGTTCTGCCGTCGTTTAACGTTAAACGTTAGGCATGTTTCCCAACACCAGTGGTACATAAGACAACTCCGTGGTCCTTTAATTTTTCTGTTTCCTTCTCAGTTCTCTCCGAAACGAGTTGAAGCTACGAGGAGTATTAAGCTCCTGCCAATATCTGCGAGCCAAAGTCGTGGTGGTTATCCATGGCTCTGTCGCTCGATGTTGCGTTTACACTCGCCGTATCAATGGAGGTGAGAGTCCCGTTCCGCTTATCCTCGTCTCTGACTGAATACCTTCCTCAGATCCTCGTATACGGTACAGAAGTGCCGGTCTTTCTATTTTCATCGCATCTCAATGCTCTTCCAGGAATCTATACTACTCTTTTCTTTTTCACAATAATTGTTATGCTGAAGCAAAGGGCACATTCTTCGGGAAGAGGAACAAGATGGGTAAGAAATGATTTGGTCTGATAGATGTACAGCTTTGGGACTCACAAACGCACTGAAGATTTTTCTTTATTCAACAATCCTGATGTTCTTGGTCGCGACGGTCCACGTTGGTGAACATTGCTTTTTGACTCCATTGTGTAACAAAACCACTAATTTCATTTTTCAGCTACAGCCATTCATAGGTTTCTGCAAGCTTATATCACAAAACCTGGTCCATTTATAGGGGCCAGGTACATGTTCAATACACAAAGCTGGGATACCATACTCCACATTTCAATTTTCTGCGTCATGACATGGATCGGAGACATTCTCATGGTGGGAAGCATCATTGATCCATCGAACATAAGCTCATACACATATCGATCAGATTTACCGTTGTTATGTTGTATGGAACAGAAATATATGGATAGGCGCACTACCCGCCCTAATTTTGTTAATTTCTATCGGTGTGTCACAGATCCATTTTGATTCTCTTTCGCCGTCGCCTAATTGAGGTTTACAAGTTATCAACATATACACTATTATTTGGTTCGCCCATAATCCCCATCTCACCGTGAAAACGATCAATTCAAACCTGATCGTCAATCTGGTTTATCCTGTGGCATTGATAAAGAATTTGTTTGCGACTGGCGTAATCGCCTGGAAAATCTGGTCTCATCACCTGATATCCCAGACACAACTCGACATAGACTGGGGATCTCGACTTACCCTAATTGGAGTCCTTAGGATTGTTGTTGAAAGTGCAATGATCTACACCCTCCAGATGTTGGTCCTTATGATCCTGAACTTCAGCCATAACAACGTCCAGTTCATTGTACAGGCTCTGGTTATCCCAAGCATCGGTAAGTCTTATTCTTGCCGTCGCCTGTTTTTCAAGCGATCCATGTATTTTATTCACAGGGATTGTATTTGCGCTGATATCTCTTCGGGTCCACTACGCTAAAACGGAGTGGCGAGGGAGCACGGAACCTGGTACACGGAGTCCAACGTGGCGAAGAGAAATTGACAGCTCAATAGAATTCTCTCCGAGAAACACACCGCCTACAAATTTCTTGACCTTAGGAATTTCTGGAGAACAGACAGAGTTATCAATTCCGGTCCGCGAAGTAGAGAAGCTTGCCTAGGTAGCCAATTATCTTCCTGGTTGTGTCCTGGAGTCCAAGACCACCACTTCTCTTTTTGCGACAATGGTTGCAAAAGCAATGTAATTCTACACATATCCCCTAAATTTTATTCCATAACTTTTGGCCATGTACTTATATGAATTCTTGCCCTTCAGGCCTCAGGCCTCAGCGCTCAGCGCTCAGCCTTGAAAGCTTGAAAGTGGATGAGGATTCCAATCGAAACAAACTTGCTGACGTAATCCAACAGTTTCACAGAGAGTGCAAGACTCAGGTGCCTCTGTGACCTCTCTTGACTTTACTACCATCAGCCAATCCAACAGTTTGTTGACTCTCTCAAAGGAACTTATTCCAGTCTTCCAGATCGTCCAAATAGATCTTTAAATTTAAACCTTGACAGGCTTCAGAAAGCCCTGTATCATCCCCAAAAGTCGAGACCTGCGCGAACTGCCATATATCAAGCTCAACTCTTTCCCAATGTTGAAAGTTTCCGCCCGTTACCCCTGCCATTTCTCGACCAATTCTATATGCCATGCAATCACTTGATCAACCGGCAACCGCTCATCCTGGATTTCGAGGCTTCTGTTGCTGATGGGCACAACTGCACGGCACGGACGACATGTATAGACGAACGATTTCTCCCACTGCCACTTTGTGTATGGTAATGGGCCGATAATCGGTATTCTTGGGGTCTTCAGACGACTTTCCTTGGATCATGTCTTCGGGGGGAATTCAGGCAAGAAGTCCCTTCAATGATCATATTTAAGTGGGGGGAATGAACAATAGCCAGTCGACGAGTAAAGTGGATGGGTCTCGCAGGGATTTAAACTCTTGGAAGAAGTCTCATGCCATCTCCGGTCCATGTCAACCTCGGTATCGTCATTTGTATTTTACTCGCTGTTACATGCACTCACAAACCAACAGATGTATCAAGCTTCCCATATCAGTAACCATGTGTTTCGAGCCCTTCTATCGATCACGAGATTCCCGCCACGCAAGGAAGTGAGAAATACCCCCCTCCGCTGTGGATCGTGGACCGTGGCGAACCGATATCCCCTCCGTACTCTCTCAAGCTTTAAATCCCTTTGTCAATATTCTGACTTCGATGCCGGTTTAGCAACGTTTTGGTCGCATGGCCCATGATTCATTCCTAACGATACACCTGTTACACGCCGAGTCACTTTCGATCCTAGCCCAAATTTTGGACCCCTCAACATCGTCCAATGAAAACACTGCACGAATTCAGTAAAAGACACCACTACTTCCCCCTGGATCTCGGAACGCTGCAGAGCGGCCAAACATGGCCTCAAACCTTACAGGTCAAAGAAGCAGACGCTTATTTTAGATCGAAGTCTGGTGGTAATAATGGCAACGTTCACCCAAGGATTATGGCCAGATAATACCTCCAACATATAAAAGGCTTACTGTTCTTACGAATATTAGGTCTCCATCCTTGTACCTCTTTCCCACTAACACAATGATTTCGGTCGGACGTCTACTTTGTTCCTTGGTCCTTGCGGGATCTGCTTTCGGCGGTCCCGTTCAGAACCCAGGTATCATTCTTCCCCCGAGCGCCATGGTTCACCAAGCCGCGGTTGTGCAAATATTCAACGAGAGTTACGCTGCATACAAGTAGGTCTATCATCACAACGAACAAATGATCCGGTCTCTCATGTGTCGCGTTTTAGGCAGTTTGCATTTGGTCACGACGACCTCTCGCCTCTGAGTCAATGTACATGACATCTCAAACCTCTTCCAAACTGTGTGACTGAATCATCTAACCAGCATTCTCTGATGGTCGGAATGGTTGGGGTATGTCGCATTTGAAATCTTTGAAGCACTTTTTTTTCTAACCTAATGCCCATGTCACAGGCGCCAGCATTGTAGATGCCATGAGTACGATGGTATGTCCTATTTTTATCTTCAGGCGGACGACACAAAATAAGACATCATGCGAATTCAAGCATATCATGGGGTTAAACGTAAGGTTCTCCGTTTTTTAATAAACTATTTACGTGGCTGAAGACCATCTCAAGGATTTGTTTTTGGAAGCCGTCAACTTCTCTAGTAATATAGATTTCAGTATATCACAAACCCCGGACACTGTCAGGTGCGTAATGTGAACTTCATGACGCTTTGCATCCTCTCTTACCTTATTTTAGTATCTTTGAGACCACAATCCGATACCTTGGTGGCCTCCTCAGTGCCTATGAACTCAGTGATCAACAGTTCCCTGTCCTCCTAGAGAAAGCCAAAGAAGTTGGAGACAAACTTACGTTTGGCTGGGTCGGTGTAAGTGACCATGGATCCATGAATGGAAATTTGAAAGTTGATCAGCCGCTATATCCCCGCAGAATAATTCTGTGCCGTTCGGTTTCCTCGATTTCAGCACTAACACCCCGAACATCGGTAGTACCGTACGTGGGATCCTCGTCATGGCATCGGGACTATACTAATGAAAAAGTTTCATCAGTCAAACATTGCTGAAGCTGGAACTGTGCGCATTTTTCCTTTGGCAAAAAAAATGGGGTCATTTTGGCCTTACCCCTCCATCTTTCTTTAGCTTTCCCTCGAATTCGAGACGCTCTCTAAGCACACAGGAAATCAGACGTATGCCAATCTGGCCATTGGTTCCGTAGCCCATATTGCCAACCTGGTCAGTGCCACTACGCGTTCGCTGTATCCGGCCCAACTAAAATCATTCAATGATGTTTAGCCAGCTCCATTACCAGGTGGGACATCACCATATTCATCTTCCTCTCCCATCATTCATCCCAATATGATCAGGTCTCGCTGCACAGGGGATTGATCCGGACAATGGACAGTTCGTTGGCGGTTACGTCGTAAGCTGTTCCACATCTTGCCACCCTCGAACCATTTGGCCCATTTGATTTTGTCTGCAGACCTGGGGAGGAGGATCCGATAGCTATTTTGAATACCTCATCAAGCATGCTCGACTCTCTAACACTGATGACAACCTCTTTGCGGATACGTGGCACACTGCCGTCGATTCTTCGATCAAAACATTGCTACGGGTCAGCCTTAGTCGATGTAATCTATCACTTTTAACTGACCACGTCGTATTTTTCTCATCATAGACTTCTACTGTTGGAAATCACGTTTACCTCGCCGATTTTGATGACTCCAGGACCATCCGTCATATCGGCTCTCATTTGGCTTGCTTCATGGGCGGAAATTGGCTTCTTGGTAGGCCTTACGAAAACTAGCATCTAGTCTTCTGAAATTTGACTTCTCTTCTCATTTTCAGGTGGACGTCTACTTAACAATCAGACCATCGTCGACATCGCCCTCGAATTGGTCGATGGCTGCTGGAACACCTATGCAGGTGATGCGTACGTGTTTCTCACCTCTTGTCTCTCTCGTCTATATTCTCATCTTCCATCATATTCTTTTTCTATACACTTCTATGTATATCATACAAATGTCATCACACACACAGTACCGGCATAGGGCCCGAAGCCTTCGCCTTCATCTCTTCCGACGGGAACTTCACTGGCAACGGCAACCCGAGCGCGGCCCAATTGGCATTCTACAAGAAGAACGGGTACTACATCACCGCATCCGACTACATCCTCCGCCCCGAGGTTCTTGAATCCAATTTCTACGCGTACAGGGTCACGGGGGACTCGAAATACCTCGACCGCGCCGCCAGCGCCGTCGATAGCTTCAACAAGTTCCTCAAGACGCCGACGGGCTTTGCGGGTCTGAATGATGTTAATAACGTCAAGGGGACCAAGATTGATGATACGGAGAGCTTCTGGTTCGCTGAGGTTTTGAAGTACCTGTGAGTTTTTTTTTTGTGTTTCTGATTTCACTCTTTTCGTGCTTTCTCTGACCATGTTCCTTGTTGCCCAGATACCTTACGTTCGACGATCCCAACCATATCAGTCTCGACAATTGTACGTGTTATCGATCTGACTCTTCCAATCCTTTCTTTCTAATCATCGTCTCTTGCAGTCGTCTTCAACACCGAGGCTCATCCATTCATAGCACCTCCTGCCAAAGCAGTGTACGGAAGTGCTACCCTCAAATCACCAGCAGGAACGTTCACTCTCAGAAAGGGAGCACCATTGCCCGCCGTCAGCCCGAGCTCGAAACTCCCCAAGCCTATCCCAGTACCACCCCAGTAAGTTATAAGTTATGAAGCTGCTTAGACGACGAAAATCCGGTGAAAAGATTTCGAAATACATGATTTTGTATGGACCTTCAATGAATGAATTATTTCCTCCAAAAACTTTGTTCTATCGAATCTTGGTTTGGATTATCGTATTGTTTTTATGCTGCTCTTAATGTTCAGCGATCGCCATGAGATACATGATAGATCAGAACTAGAGTAAACCCGCCACGAAAATGAGGATCGTCTAAAAGACCCAAAGCTCGTTGACGAAATCTCTCTGCCCGCTTCCCATGATCGCATCGCCATCCGATTCTTCAACGCCGACCTCGACACCACTCGCAAACACCTTCAAACTGGGCTCGACGGCCAACGCAGGTTCGCGCTTGATCTTCCTGTTGATCTCGGTCTCGAATAACTGGAAAGTGATTTTTTTTAATCAGTCGTCATTGGAGGACGCGAATAAAGAAAAAAAAAAAAAAAAAAGAGCACACGGTGTTGGACATATGATCCAAGAAATCTTCCATGTTGTAACCTGGCTTCGTGAACGCCTCGGAGAAGATCTTGCACATCGTCGATACCGGGGCGTGATAATGCGAGGTGTGCGAGAGGAGCTCCCATAAAGAACTTTCCAGTGCAGCTGTTTCCATTGGGTTGACTTCTTCTGGCGAGAATGGATCTTTTGAGGTGTCGATGTTCAGTAAAAGGAGACCTTTGTGAAGAAAAGAAAAGAAAAAATAAGATCCTCTTACCATTCGAATCATCTACATCAGCTCGATGTATCATGACCATCAAGGCGGGATGTTTTTTGAGGATGTTGTAGGTGAATGGGATCACCATAACAATTGCAGCTGGAGGAGCGTTGAGTGAAAGGCGGGAGAGCTTCTTCACAAATGATGCTAATAATTTTGCGGGTAAGTGTCTGTGGATTCAAGAAATCGGGATGTTAGTCCTAGATGCTTTTTCGTGATGAAAATATGACGTGTGCACGAACGTTGAGCTCAGGAACAACTCTGTGAGTCGGAAGAAGCGAGAACGATGCTTGAGGTGAAGAACATCTCGATCGAGGAACGCATATAGCCGGGTATAGAAGGAAGGATAGTCCCTAGAAACATGTTCAGATACTAACGAAGATCAGAAATACAGAAAACAAGAAGGACATACAGGTTATACTCCTTGATGAGTACAAACAATGCATTCAATGCCAACAACCCGACTGACCCACCTGGTAAAAGCACAATTAAATTTGATGATTTTGAAGAACAATGCGAACAACAACTTACCAAGGTCAACACATGCGCCTATCCAATCCATGACGAGGATGGGTCTTGTCAGATGTGGCATGACACCCCGATGCATGAGATTGAGAGCCCTGGTCGCCAGCGTCTTGTTCTTTTCGATATTTCCGGGAGTAGAAAGACGGGGTAACAACGTCAACCACGCGCGTGTAAACACCGCTCGATGGGACGAGAGCGAATGTAACGATTGGTGTATTGTCATCGTATGTATCCTGGCAGTGGTCGATTTCTTCCCATCCTTAGACTCGGCAGGTTCTTCTTCGAAGAATTTGCGCCAATCGTCGTTCTCCTCGTCGTTGTCATCTAACTTGGTAGGCCCTTCTTCATCTGATGACAGATCGGCGTTACTCGAAGTTTTTTTCGAGACTTTTGATTTTGGGGGTTTTGAGCCTAACTCGGCGACCCACCAGGCATTCAATTCGCTTTGTTCGGTGGGGAAAGTGGTGAGACGCTCTAGAATGGAAAGAAGATTGACAGGAAGGTTTGGGTAATCAGCCGGGGTGTGATTTATAAGGAGAGTCCTGTTAATCATGGGTGCGTAAGTTACAAATGAAAATATAGGAACTTTTGCACATACGCAGACTCGCGAAGGAAGAACCAACGGATGTCGTCGTAAACACTAAACCAAGTGTCGTAGAAAACATTCAAGACATCAGTATCGATGAGTCCTCCATCCGATTTCGACTCTGATGACTTCCTCATAGAGTGAGGACACAGTAGAAGGCTGGTGACAATCTTGCGGAAGTGGGAGGTATGAAACTGAGGTTGTGGATTTGTTGGGTGCGATGATTTGGTATAGGATGTCGAGAGATGCTTTAATATCGAGAACATTATCTGTAGGGCTGATGTCTGCAGAAGTTTAGATAGGAAATTATGAAATAAGAAACAGAAGTGCGCACACGGAGGAATTTTTCTTCGTCCTGCAAGAGACTGCCCAAAAAGTCGACATAGGACTGCAACCGCTCCCATATCCACATTTTAACAACTTTTGCCGCTTCATCCCCTCCAAGCGAAAGTCGGTTGTTCGATATGAGCACCACAAAGACTCGATAGAGCGCGTAGATGGCCTTTGAAGTGTCGTGTGGGTCCTCAACTTCGTAAGCCAAAGCCAACAGGTCCGCTAGAGGATTGAGAGAGGTATTTTTGGTAACAGCGGTATTGAGTTCTTCTTCAAGCCCCTTTATTCTGGAACCATGGTCTTCTTTGTGTGTTTTTCTCTTTTTTGACGGAGGAGGCAGTGAATGGAGAGAAGGAGCCATCGTAAGCCTGACTCAAAATAATTTCTGTTCTGACCTTATTATGGTCGGGATCGAGCTTTTTGCAAGCAAAAGGTCAATGTAGTTTAATATTATAATCATTTTAGATACTTACAGATTGACGCCCTGAGATGAACTAGAGAAAATGACAGAGATTAACGTGAGCGGTTTGAGCAGGCGGTGGAAACAAAAACTGGATTTTGACATTCCCGAATAGGAAGCCATCACTCATTACATCATCAGATCATCGCCACAGTTGAACTTCGTCGGAACTTCGTGTTTTTGAACTTCAAGTTGGAATATCAGTCTCGTTTGTCTACATTCCTTGTAAATTCTACATCTCTGCTTTTAACTATGCCAAAAAAACCAAAATACAAAAGTCCACGTTATTATTCAATTGGTCTGTCAAACGGTTCCGACTCAAAGTACTGTCGACCTAACTGGTTAACTTCCTGATGACTCGGACAGAGGCCATTCTGGCTGCTAGAAAATCAGAAACTGGGGGAATGGTATGTTTTCACTGTTGTGAGAAGTAATCTTTCTCATCTCCTCCATTCCAGCAATTTTATGTCAAGGTCATCCTGGTTCCTGGTCCCCTCGATGTAATCACAAGCATACTAAAATTACAGGCTCTCCATTCTGACGCTCATTAATCCAGTGGTACAACTACCCAGACGATCAGAACTGGTGCATTTTGTTCATTTAATGGGACCAAATTTGTCACTTATCATCCTCATTTAGTTGGGTACAGCGAAAAGATCTTCACAGAGGTTGCGAGGATATGCTCCAGAGGCTGTGGGATCATTTTCAGTTTGGTCCCCGAGGATTCGAAAGAGGGGAGATGGTATATCCCAGCAACGAGTGGATTCGTGAGTGCCAGTCAAGTGTTTGCGTTTTTCTGAAGATCGTGTGGTCTCATATGGTTATTAGAAGAAGAAAAGAGGGCATTCAGGATGACCCAGGAAGACTTAGAAGGACTGGGAGAAGGGTCAGTGGGAGAATGGCAGATACCATCTGAGGACGAGGGAGAGAGGGAGGGAAAAGCGCAGGAGCAAGAGCAGGAGCAGGAAGAAAATCTCGTTAACGAGGAGGAAGAAAATCTTATTGAAACTGTAAGAGCCAGAGAACTGTGTCCTCTGGGATTTCTTTATTATACTTACACTTTTTTGCCAAAAAAGCACACAGTCCCCGATTCAGACGACCAACCACTGGAAGTCCCAGCACTGGCACCCTCAGCTTCAAGCACAATCCATCATTACTCCCCTATATTTTCTTCCAAGCCTCCACCTCCGACAAGAGTGCCGACCATATCCAGTCCCCTCAAGCCCAACCCATCTTGCTATGAAGATCCTCACATGAGGTTAGCTGAAATGAAAGATTCAGAAATCCCACAAATGGCTTTAGGCATTAAAACAAAGTCAAAACTCATCCAAGGAAAACTGATCCCTAAACAACCAAAAAGATTTATCACTCCTCCACCACCAACTTCTGCCCCCAGGAATTAGAAGCAAAGCACCAAAGGTCCTCGAAGGCTTCGAAACTCATAGTGTCACTACCCATTGGCAAGCTGAACTAGAACCTCTTCAATCACTTGCAATGACGAAGTGAGGACTTGGATGTAGTCAGCCATATCATCCCCTTTCGGTATCTGATATTCCAAATGTATAACACCCAATTTATCCCTGCCAAGTTTGAAGAACGGAATGGTCGATCATACAAACGTATGAAAAGACTTCATTTTTACAAAGTATATGGCATTCCAAAGGCTATTGAAATACATAATTTATTTTCGTCCAAGGCGCTGGCTGCCGATGCTGGACAAGGCTTGCTTGCCAGCAAAGACAGTCGGCAGGGCCAGAGCGGCTCCGTATAACAGAACCTGGCCAATTTTGAGACCAATCCAGTATTGGAAGAGAAGGACCTCGAAGGCTCCTAGAAAAAGAACAAAGGGGAAGATGTTGGATGAGAAGAGGTGTGAAGGTTTGGGTGCAACCTTCGACCACTGTGTGGATTGCGAAATGTGAGTATCTTCGGAACGTACGTGCATGGAGAGTGGGATCAGAGAAGACATACCAGGCTCAACAAAACAAGCCAAGGAGCGAGGACAACGCCCACTGAGAATGCGGAGATGAAAGCTGGGGGAACTTTCTGTTCTGGGCGGAAGGTGTGCTTGATCTCGGGAAGAGCGTGGTAGGTCGATTCCAATGGGTGTTGAGGCGCAGGTTGCGAGCGGGGAAGAACCAAGTCGAAAAGATCCACCGAAATAGGGTCATAGAGGGAGGATCCGATGAGAAGGGTAACTTTCAAAGGATCACCATTCGGTGTAGGTGGCAACGAGAGAGGGGGTTTTGAAAGATTCTGATAAACAGACAGACAGGCATATCGGAAAATCATTCATCGTACCCACAAATTGAACCACTCACAAGATCAAACTTGGCTTTCCCTCCCGGAGTAACACGGACAGGTTGAATCCCTTCCTCGTTGGTCTTCTCATCATAGAACCGGAGGAAAGTCTGGTGTGGTTGGACACCTTTTCCACTTTCTTTATCTTGGACTTGGAATGTGATCTTCAATGTATCTTTTCCAGATAGCTGAACAGGTGTCGCCAGCTTCTTCGCCAGAGATAACCTGAACGATATTCAGTCCAATAACTTGGCATACACGAACGTAATTCTGCCACGCACGGTTCTGAGCGCAGTTGGGACCCGGTGGAATCCGTGACGACGAGACGAGGTGACTGCAAAGTCAGAAGAGAGGCCTGCGCCGATAGGGCCAGCAGGAGAGCTGGCAGTAGAATGAACATGGCGATGGGTTGAAAGAAAGAGATGAAATTGAGTTGGCGCGTCGACGTCGACGTGTTCACATTTGGACGTGGGATGCAATTGCTTCCGTTGGAGGTTGTTTGGCAGAACCCTTAGAAGCAAATTAACCATTAAGAGACTTGGGCAAGTTCTTTTGTACAGGACATCTCAGAAGTAAAGGAAAGGGAGGTTCACAACTGTTTATCTGAAGCTCGTTTTGAGTTGCTTGAATTAAAGAGAGAAAAAAATCGGAGATGGCGCAAGCGTGGTTCGAGCATCTGTCGGTCCTGAATTCGAACCGCCGTGGGGACGAAAATTTGACCTTTTCACTCATGCGGCTTGTAGGAGCGTTCATGCACATTTTTTAATATTTCTGCGTGTAGTGAAGTTCTAAAGGACTATGGAGGACATCGATGTAGTTCACTACCATGGAAGCAGTGATCCATCTACGTTGAAGAAATTCCCTCCATCCTTGTCTCGAGTTGACTCGTCGATGATTTTGAGCAGTGGCACCGCAGCTTCCGCAGAGGATGGTTCCGAGCCAGTGAGGAACTTCTTCTTGAAAATACCAGTTGGCTCATTCTTGCTTGAGTCGGCCACTGTTCCATGAATAAAATATCAGCGAGGTCTTTCAGCCTGAAAAGGCTAACTTACACATATCTGTGGCCACGGCACCTGGGTGTATCGGGAATGCCACTAAATGAAGTGAAGTTATCCATCAGCAATATGACTTGTTCTAATCAATACCAGGTGTACGAACCTAGCCAATCGTTTTCAAAGTGGATTTTTCGCGTGACCCAGTTGAGCGCTGCTTTGCTGCTTCCGTAGGCTACGGCGCCTATTTGAGTTAGCACCAGACCCCTGGTAAGGCTCCCAGCAATTGAGCTCATTGTCACGAAGCGTGGGTTTGTACTCTTCTTCAAAAGGGAGTATACTGATTGGAACAAGACAATATGACCGATTACATTGACCTTCAAGGGGAAATTTTTGAGTATTTGAGTATTTGGGGACCGGGTCAAGACCGGGTGAGACCAGACTGAAGATCACCTGAAAGCTCTTTTCCATTTCGCTGACAGGAATCTCGTGTACAGGTCCGAAGGAACCTGCAACGCCTATGATTCCAGAGCCCAGGATACTTGTATAAGATAAAGATCCGCAGAAATTCGAGCTCAATGGACATACCAGCATTTGCAATCACGGTATCAACACGGCCATGGCGCTCTTCGATTTCTTTTGCCATAGCAGCATTTCCATCGCTATCTCCATAGACGCATTTAACAATGGAGATTCGTCCGGGATACTCAAGTGAGAGATCCTTCAACGCGATGGAGTTGTCCGGATCGCGTGCTCCAGCATAGACGAATGCGTCTTCGTGTGTCTCCAGTATACGAGTAACAAGTCCGAAGCCTGACAAATGCATCATAAGAAACTGCATCAGCGCGCTATGCAATTGACAAGCCCACCTATTCCTTTTGGGCGATTTGCACCAGTGACGAGGTAGACAGTTGAAACAGACATGGTGTGATTCTGAGGCTGGGATGGATCCCAGATTCAAGGTAGCTCCCAGCATTATATAGATGATTCTCTTTACCAAACTTATGAAAGGGGCCTTCTGGAAAACAACCGTTTTTCCGTCGTATATTTCGGGATGTCGATATGTCCAACGCGTACACGCGGCATTATTAATGGCATCTGCAGTGACTAATCTTCAGTTCAATAGGCCAGCATCAAGCTTAATCACCACCGGACGACGGAAGAACCCACCAGTAAGAAAAAACTAATTTTGTTGATCAACCTGAACAATTTCAATTTCATTGATGAGACATGCCAAGTGACGAATACCACTGGCATCTAAAAGGAAGTCTTAAGGGTATTTGGTGGGAGGGATACGAGAACGCAAAAAAATGATTCTAGAAAAAAAGAAACATTTTCGTCAGTTCCAGAAAGGCGATCCACGGTGAGTACGGTGCTGGGAAGTTGGTTGGGTGACTTAGTGGTTGGGAGTGAGTAACGATGGGCCCAGGTAGACAGGCTGGTTACAGAGTCAGTGAGCAAGTCCTCATACATCAAAGGGTGACCCCATCGTTAGCAATGCGAAAGGTAATCAGAAAACTGTCCAAGGGGATTGAAAACATCTGGTGTGCATTGATATATAGCGCTAGCGCCCATTTAACGACGAGAGTCCGCGAGCCAGAGGCAGCATATTTTAGCCGCACACAAGGTCTCGATAGCTAAGTGGTATAGCATGCGATTGCAGTGGGAAACCAACTATCGCAGGGTCCGGTGTTCGAACCACCGTCGGGACTTGTTCTTTTTGATTTATTCACCGAACCTCATGTTGATGTTTCAGCTCTCATTTTTTCCCTACATACCTCCCTGTCCTATGCCTTAAAATATCGTCAAGAATCACTACAAAAAAATGAAAGGCTGACGGAAGCTTCCAAGTCTGCCTTTAAATTCTGATCGACTTGGTGTCTTGCTCTGACTGAGCGGTATGGATACCTCCAAGACGACACATACTACACAGAGACTACTTCACCTGTGACTGACCCTTTTGCTTCGATTTTGGTAGGTCTGTCAATGGTGAGGGAAAAATGTTGACTGAATAAAACCAAAAAGAACAAGTCCCGACGGTGGTTCGAACACCGGACCCTGCGATAGTTGGTTTCCCACTGCAATCGCATGCTATACCACTTAGCTATCGAGACCATGGCAGATTTCTGAAATGGGTAAATATAAAAATTTGGAAATTGCAAGAGCCTGTGAGATCAAGGAAACGCGACGCGTCAGCTTGCCAAATTCGAAAGTCATTTAGAGATCTCTTCCTTGACCTTGACCACAATCCGCCATGCCTGACGTTGAAATGAAATCCACCGACGAGAAGAAGCCTGAAGAGAAGAAAGTAGAGGAATCGAAACCCACCCCGTTATCACCTGTGGCCGAAATCAAGAACAACGTCGTGCTCATCGACCGAGCGGTGTCCACCCTTGAACCTCGGTTCACTCACCGTGTTCTGCGTACCCTAACTGCTCTTCGCAAGCGTATCGATGCTACAGTTCTGCGAAGCGCTATTGAAGCGATATACACAAAAGGTTTTGTTTCGCGATCAATTATTCATCGTTAACCCAGCTGACATTGTAAGCATTCTCCAGATAACTCAACGAAGGCCACGCTATTAGCATGGATCCCCTCATCTGGTTCATCGGCGGCTGATCAGGACATGGAAGTAGATGCTACCTCGAAGACGGTGCAGGCTGAAGTCTTGCCTGAGGGGGAGATGTACCTTCGCCTGCTAATCCTCCAGCACCTCCTCACTTCGGAAGATACACACGAAAAGGCACTTGAATTGGCAAACGAAACAGTCGAGAAGATGCAAGCTCTCAATAGGAGAAGCATGGATTCAATTGCTGCCAAGATTTGGCTCGCGGTTGACCGTGCATACGATTTGGCAGGCGAGCTTTCTGACGCGAGACCGTACGTTGTTCCCTTCGATGTGCCTTCAATGAAAACAATGTCAATATACAAATCATTCACCACAGGCTATTCCTTGCTGCCCAACGAACAGCATCTCTACGACATGATGATGAGGCCCATGCCGCTCTCATCAACTGCCTTCTACGGAGTTATATCAGCTACCACCTATACGACCAAGCCGACAAACTCGTCTCAAAGACAACCTTCCCCGCCTCTGCGAGCAACGCCCAATTTGCACGATACCACTACTACCTTGGACGCATTAGAGCCGTACAGTTAAATTACACCGAAGCTCATACCAATCTCCAACAAGCAATCCGACGCGCCCCGCCTGCAAAGACAGCCCCAGGCTTCTACCAAGCTGTCCACAAGTACTTTGTTGTAGTGGAACTACTGATGGGTGATATCCCAGACCGAACACTTTTTAGACATGTGGTACTCGAAAAGGCCTTGAATGCCTACTTCGAAATCGTGAAAGGTTAGATATGCCGTTGATTCAGACAACAACTCTTCGTGTTCATCTTGCTGACCATTTTTCCAGCTGTACGCACAGGCTCGCTTGTGCAATTCCAAACTACACTCTCCAAACACGCCTCGCAATTCGAAGACGATAACACCTACACTCTCATTATCCGCCTCCGACAGAACGTCATTAAGACAGGTATTAGAAGACTGTCCCTGTCCTATTCACGAATCTCTTTGCGGGATATTTGTGTCAAGTTGAACCTCGACTCGGAAGAGGATGCCGAGTACATTGTTGGAAAAGCTATCCGTGATGGTGTCATCGAGGGCCGAATTGTGCACGAGAAAGGTTGGATGGAGTGTGGAACGCAAAAGAACGGATACGGACCAGAAGTCAGCGACGTGTTTGGAAGACGTATTGCTTTCTGTCTGGATCTGCACAACCAGAGTGTGAAGGTAGGGGTCGTCAAGTTCTTGCTTTATGGTCTTTAGCTGACATCTTTTTTTTTTTTCATAGGCCATGCGATATCCTCTCAATGCTCATCGAAAAGAACTTGCCGATGCTGAAGGCGCGCGAGAACGAGAGAAAGAACTCGCGAAGGAGATTCAGGATGGCGACTTGGATGAAGAGGAGATGGGTGGAGATTTCTGATCGTTGGGTCTTCCCTGTTCTGTAATTCTTACGGTTGAATAAGGCATCTGCTATAATCACTTTTGAAGACACCAAGATTTGGGTTTTGTCTTGTTGTAGGGCTCTTGTTCGACCAAATATTCATATTCATTTCATTTTCGCAAATTCTCATTGGCCAAGTTCCGCTGACGTAACACACACGGTCATTCTCGAAGTTGTTCCGGCTTGCTTTCTGTGAAACCACTTCAACCCTCTGCGCTCTATTCTTCCAGTAATTAGGCATTTGGGCTCCTCTCATAAACCAAACTTGCACTATGTCATTCGTCTCAAGGTTGTGGAACGCCATTCGGCAACCGGTAAGCATTTCATACCCATTGCTTAAATTCATGAGCTCAAAAGCTCATACAGTCATCCTTTGAGTAGGTGCGCTACATCGGAAGTGACTTGCAAGGTAAATCCAGGCATTTCGAACCTCGTACAGCACCCTGATCCAAGTTGTTTTCCCTAGGAAACAAATTTTACGAGGCATATTCACCCAACAGTCAGTTTCAACTTAATTCGGCTTCATATGTAAAAAGAATGCCACAGACACTCATACACTTTGTTATTTCCGCGACTTTGTAGATGCTCATCGACCAAAACGTACGGTCCAATACAATGATCCAGAAGATATGTGGAAATACATCGGTGGTGGTAAACGCCTTGCGAGTAAGTTCTGATCTGTGCCAGAGAAACCGGTCAACTGACATGTTCACGCGTTTTAGTTCAATGGTCAGCTTGGTTATCACACACGCGACAAAACCCTCCTACAATCGAGGTAAATAATTTCTTTTATTGTTATGTTTTCATATGTCTGAAACAGTTTGGAATACTAGGAATTGCAAGCAGACATGATGCGGCAACAACGTGTGTTGGATAATGTCGCGCTTATTGAAGCGAGGGATAGGGCTGAAGCGGAGGAGATGCTGCGTATACGGCAAAGCGACGCTGCGCAGGCTTTGCAAGAAGCTGCTGTGAGGAACGAGAGGGTTTTACCCATCGCTGAAATCCCCACTCAACCGGCAAACGACAATGTGGTACCGAAACCTGGCGCTGCGCCTACATCCAATCTCGCTAATGAATCAACACCCGCCAATAATTTTGACGCTGCCCCAACGGCTCGCCATGTTCTGGCGAAGCCTGTTGTACTGCCTCCCAAATTTCTCACTCCCACTACACCCCGCAAATCTCGGACCACGGGCAAATTTTCCTTACCCATAACCGACGTTCAAAACGACATGTCCAGTACAAGCTTGCACTCTGAACAATCTCAAGCACCTGAGCCTCAGGAAACCAAAACAGCCCCTCCACCTCCGATGCCCTCCCGACCGGCCTCTGATACGGAAAGTTGGACACCTAAAGCCAGGCGGAGAGGATAGAGACGGTTTCCTGCATGTTGGAGATATTTCTTCGATCAAAAAATTCACACAGGCATTTGGTTGTTTATGCCACGGTGTGTCTGTTTAATGAATAAAATTGGTTTCACTTTTCCGTCTGCGTATTTTCATGAATATTCCATTTTCTCAAGGTCTGGGTGTACACGAGTCAAGGCATCATTTGGGAAAGTTCAATAGGGTATCTAAAACACCATCCTCGCCGACCAACACCAACAGACTGACACTAGAGCTTGTAACCTGCCCCCAGTCTATTTCTTGTTTGCTTTCTTTGGATCGGTCGATGCTTTCGGGTCCTGGGCCTTTGCAGCCTTGAGCCTCTCTTTTTCTCTCTGTGCTTCGACGGCAGCCTTTGCCTTCGTGTTCCCCTGCACGTTAGATCCCATTTTACCACGAAAGTTCCTGGTGTTAGGAGTACCTGTGAGTCCTCATCTGTCTCTCTCAGATTGCGAACTTACCACTCAAACTCAGGTACTTTATCTTCATCGATTTCCTCGCCCTCGCCTGCTGCTTGTCGTTCCTTTCCTTTATCTTCTACTTTGGGCTCGATCTCTACGACAGCCTCGCTCTCAGACGTCGTGGGTTCATCTATAAACTACCATCAGATCCAAGCGTTCATGATCAACGTGTGACACTTAAGTATAAACCTTTGTTCTCCGTGGCTGTAGATACGGCCTCGTTCGATGAAGAAGACTGTTTAGTTTGGGATGACTTGACGGCGTTTGAAGAGCTGTCAACACTGCCAGCTTTCATTGCAGCAGCTTTGTTCTTGGGACTTCCTTTGACGTTAGAGATCAGTGGTCCACGATGATTCCTATAAACCAAACACTGCAGTGAGTACAGTTATCTTGAATCGCGATAACATCCCATATCCAATACTGACCAATCAAAAGGGGGAAGTTTGTCATCGTCGTCGTCCCCTTCGCCCTCGGTCACTCTTGTCTGATCATTGGAGATCTTCATCGCGTCCAAGTCACGTTTTATATCTCCCACTGAGTCTATATCCGCCGATCCATTAATGAAATGAGCCCTTGGTCCTCCTTGCAGGAAATAGAGCATACCTTGAAGGTCGTTCTCAGTTGCGTGCTCTGGCGATTCAGACGCCATTTGGATGTGATTCTGGAAGAGGTCAAAGACCTTCCTCGCGATGTGATAACAGGCAAGTTGGACATCGTGGAAATAATTCGGTTGATGGGACATACTTATTCGAATTGCTGAGCGATGTGATTTCAGATTTGTGAAGAAATTGATTGACGCCCTCTCTTTATATATTGAAATCAGCCATGATCAACCCTTGACCCCCTACATATTCATTTGACGCTTGCTTGCTGAAATGTTCCATAATCAAGGACTCAAAGCGAGTCAGCGTTAAAGCAGTGGTACACTGGTCCCCAAGTCCGAAAGTCCATTCGAATTTCGAGAAGGCTGGCCGAGGCTCGCCGCCCTCTGTGCTGTGCTCAGCCCTATTTATTCGTGACACGACGCGACTGTTTGTGTCAATCGACCCACTGCCTCTCTTTGACATTATTCAATGTACCGTTCCGTTCCGTTGCAGCAATCAGGATGAAATAATTCCTAGGAAAATACAAGGGCGAATTGGGAGATAGAGCGGTATACATATGCTTAAATTGGCTCTCACATTGAGGTGTTCATCTAGCCTGAGACTTCTTCCAAGTTCACGATCATTCATTTGTCTAAAAACAAGGTGTAGTCCATATAGACCATCGAGACCCAGAAATTAATTGAGAATCAATAAAGTCCTCAAGGCCCTACACCGTTAAAAAACTTGAAATACTTAGTAATTTTTTAGTGCTGGTAAACGCGTAACACCGAGCATGGATTCAACTTGCAAAGCTTGAAATTTGAAATGCCGCACTGCCGCCCCTTACTCAACTCCATCCATCATCGCCGTTTCAATTTGCCATCCAACCATCCTTCTGGGTCAAAGCTGTACGCGTTCTCGTCACAATTGAGGATGATGATTATGTTTCGCGTGAGGCTGTGGTTCCATTGATAGATCATCTGCCTTATCAGGTCTGATGCCTCTGGATCAGGGCTCAAAGTGACGAACATGTTGTGGGCAAGTTGTGGCCCATGCTGCCAGCAGAAAAACAAACGGCTTGCCTCTTTCTCTATCTTTCGATTCCTGTCCAAATGTTGTCGAGAGTATTCAACACTGCCAGAAGGACGGCTCGATCAAGTTTCCGTGATAGATCACCAAACCAAACCTTGCATTTCCCCGAGGAACCTCTTGATTTGCCCGTTGCTCAGGAAGGAGGGTTTTATGCAGCAACCTTGAATTCTACTCTTAATTCTAGATACACTTTGGTCGGAAAGCTTGGATATGGCAGCTACTCTAGTGTCTGGCTCGCTCGAGACGACAGGTGAGTCCCTTATATCAAGATCGTCTGTTCCATTTGCTCATTTCACCCCTCCTCCAAGCAAATTGCCTGATGCCTACGAAGCCTACGTCGCAGTCAAAATAATGTCGACATATGTGACAGAAGCTCAGGAGGTTGAACTGAGTGAGCTGGAAATCCTTCAACATATTAAAGCTCATGCGGAGGCCCATCCTGGTGGCAAACATGTTACCAGAGTCCTCGACAGCTTTACAGTCACAGATCATCATGGACCACATCTTTGCCTCGTGTTTGAGGTTTTGGGAACTTTCAGATCCTCTGTATATCGACCAGGGAATGAGATGTCTGTTCCCATCGTCAAGCATGTAACAAAGCAACTCTTACTTGCTTTAGACTTCCTTCATCGTGAATGCGGAATAATCCACGCAGGTAAGGTTCGTTGCTCCTGTTGACGATATATCCCAGACTCTTAACGCTTCGACAGACATTAAACCAGACAATATTCTAATTACGATTCCCGAATCCAAGAAACAAGAATATATTCAACGCTATACTTCCGCCCAATCCAAGGAGAGGACAGCACCGCCGTTGCGTGGCTCTTCGCTCCCTATCGTATTATCTCGTCGTATCATTCCCTTCCCCTATGATGAAGCGGAGAATACGTATATCCTGGAACCCGATTTTGAGATCCAATTGGCCGACTATGGGACTGGTGAGCAAGTCCCGGATGATCAGACGACTTCGTGTACTCATAACTCTGTGGCACCTCGGTTTATCCAGCGGCTAGGGTGGACGGTCCTCATGATATACTCATTCAGCCAGACGCATTACGCTCCCCAGAGGTGATCTTAGGTATGGATTGGGACACCAGTGCGGATATCTGGAATTTGGGATGTTTGGTGAGTCGACCAAGAACCGATATCCGTTGTGTGTCCTCTTCATATTTGGTGCTCAAATTGATGATCAAGAGCTGTCTAGATCTTTGACTTTCTTACCGGCAACTGGCTCTTCAATCCGAAGGGCGGTCCCACCTGGACACCTGATGCCTATCATCTTGGTTGTATGCCCAGTATTACCGGGGAGGAGTTCGATCTTGAATATGTTCGACAGAGCGATCTCTTTCATTCCTTTTTCAGTCCCGAAGGTGATACATTTTATTGGTGATGGCCAAGAAAATTAACTGACAAATCAACGTTGTCCAGGTAAATTGTTGCTCGATGTTCAGCGAACGAAAACTCTGGAGCAGATCTTGGATCTTTATGACGTTTTGAACGATGTCGAAAAACCGCTCTGTGTCGATTTTTTAGGATCGATGTTGCGGTTAAATCCTTCAAATAGGGCCACTGCTAATGAGCTGCTCGATCATCCTTGGCTTCAATGCTAACCTCTTAACCTTACGTTTAAGTTCGGAGTACATTTGGAGTCCTTCCCTGATCTCCCACCTCTCCGGTCCCCCGATAATTCACAATGCATCATAGGCAAAAGTGGACTGCACCTCTCTGACCTACAAAATATACAGGAGTTGTGCGAGTCTACACCTTGTATGTTTTGGACAACTTTGGTTTAACATACTAGCGCCATCATTATCACTTAGGCTAGACACATGATTAAGACGATCTTCGCTCCGAAGTAAACTGTCATGAATAACTTCAAGGACGATAAAATGGAACCATCGGACATTGGTAGGTGAAAGTGATCAAGCGTTGCTGTAATAAAGAGCATAAGCATATAATTTCCGAGTAGAACTGATCCGAACCTGAGGCATGCTGGTCACATGACTTTTTGGGGCTTGACGGGCGCTAAGTTGTGAGCGCTTGTTTCTGTAACGTGCATTGGAGAAGGAATTACAACGGAACTCATTGAGATATCGTCAATGAGATGCTTTAAAAGTTTCAGCGATATTTTTCTAGCGGTGTTTCGTCCGAGTAACGAGCGGCGAAGCCCATCATAAACGCTGTCAAGACTCAAATATTGGCGTTCGGCTTAAAGTAGCATGCGGCTTGAACTTGACGTACTATAGCGATTATAAACGTATGCGGGATTAGTTGTGCGCCTCAAGTCTGAAAATGTCAGTCTTTTTCTTCCAGTGATGTCGTTACCTTTCGCGGCCGCCTCGACAGACTGGCTCTCGGGTTGGTGACTCAGAGAGACAAATCCCTAGAGTATCTGAATAAGACCTTTTTTTTGGCACGAAAAGTGTCAGATCCAATGTACGTCAACATTCTATAATGAGCACTCTCAATTATATTTCGGAGGATTACACTTTACCTCACAGATATATTCTCGTATGTGTTCTCCTTGGTGTCTCGCTAAAATACACTCTAGAATCCACGGATGAAAATCTTCTAGACTGGTTAAGAAAACATGTGAGCAACACGGCCCCGAGCAGTTGCCGAGCAGGTAGCAAAGACATTGACAAAACATATTCGTGAGTGGACTCAGTGAAGTATAAAAGCCCTTGTGTCTGAAGCTCTAACATCAAGCCCTCCAACAGCAATCTCAGGTTCGCTCTTCCATCCAAACCAGTCTCAGGAGTTGCAACAACTAACACCTTCGCTCATTCTACAGCGTTATAACCGAAGTTTAAATCTGTCAAAGTACGTCGTCCGACGCCGTATTTTATGCAAATGAACAGTTGAACTGATTAAATTCGAGCAGAATGTCTTACTCCATCACCACCCGCACCTACCAGACCAACACCAACGCCTTCTTCCAACCGGTTGAGAAGACCATCTGGAACTTCGCCAACGGTGGCACCTGGACCGACGCCAATGGCGAGACCACCCTCACCATGGGTGGAAGCGGCACCTCCGGTATCGTTCGCTTCGTCTCCGGTGGCGAGAACTTCGCTGTCGTTCTCGGCGTCCACAACTATGCCCGCTGGTGCGATATCGTCACCGACATCCCCACCTCCACCACTGCTACCACCCTCCAACCTTTGTACTACGGCAGCGGTACCCCTCAGTCTGCCCAGCGCGAGAAGCAGAGCTCAAGCTGCAGCGCTACTTCTAAAGGAGGCCGCCCCATCAACGTTACTTACACTGTGGCCACTGGAAATGCCCTCAAGGCCAACATTGTCATCGGATGAAAGTGTGTGTGTCTAAATTTCATATCAATAGCGTCGGTGACTGATGCAAATTTTGTACAGGAATACAAAAAGGAGGGGGCCGACCATCAAAAATGCGGAAATAGCGCATGCCCTTACACCTAAATGTTTTCGTATTTAGGCTTTTAGGTATCAAGAAATGCAAAAAAAAATAATCTTTTGTTCTCCACTGATTGTTCTCTGAATTGCATCTGAAAGGGAGATTACTACTAAGTATGATTGTCAGAGGTTATAAGTGAGCAAAAAGGAGTGTGAAAGCGGGAGCATATTAGGTGCTGGGTTTTATATTCAGAATAACAAGTAAGAAAGAGAAAACTTGGCGAAAAACAAAAGTCGATTTCTATTTTTGGGCCATTATGATCGTGAGAAAGTAACTGACATAACGTGTCCGGCGAGCCTCGCGCTGCTTCGATCAATCTTTCTTCAGAATTCTCATTGTCGAACTGAATTTCGACTTTTTCCCTCAAGTTATTTCGTCCATGGGTTGCACTTCAACCGCCCTTGATTCACAAAAGCTTCCGATCCACATCTAATTTCTTTTCCTCCGAGATACTCACCCAAACGGACAACACCCGATGGACGGAGATTCGAGGGGCAGTACTTCAAGTCCTTCAGAACCTCAGAAGGTAGAAAAGGAGCATCGCTGCACTAGGTTTCAATGTCAACATTCGACCCATGATCACCTCGTCCCAGAAAGCTTCAACGTCTGCGCTGGCTCTGCTAGCCCCACATACCTCTCCGATAGCAGACAACAGCAGGTTTTCATACAGCCCCAACAGTACAAAGGGATTCATCACCTGCCCTTTGAAATCCTTTCCACTATTTTCGTCTGGGTCAAAGAAGTTATCATTGACCTCATATTCGAAGAATCTCGAGAAGGCGGTGTCCGAAAGCCCCGTTACCGGCAGCCATCTCAATCACCACCCCTCCTCGTTGGCGCTGTTTCCAGGAAATGGAGGGCGATCACGTTGGCCACGCCAATGCTCTGGACCGACATTGTCATCGACCTGGCCAAAGACACAGACGGACAAGTCAATATGATCCAAAACTGGGCCACTCGATCAGGCGTCCTCCCCCTTGACATCATCGTCTTTGAATCCTCGTCATCGTACAACCGAGCTGACCATGTTATCTTGTCACAGCTCAGATCACTTGCGGTGCGATGGAATGATGTTGGTCTTAGCGTCACCCCATCCTTTTGTTACGAACTCTTCAACGACCTGCAGGAGACTCCTTCTATCAGCACCTTGATCCTTGACGTGTATGGAAAGCTACGGCCAGTCAAGCTGCAACATCCTCTCTGTCCAAAGCACCTTCTATCCCCCTTTTTCATTTGGCAAATACCTTTTAAATGGGACCGTGTCGTCCTTTTTGACATAGAATACGTTGACGCCGAGACTATCCTCCGTGTCATTGAACATGCCCAAAATCTAAGGCATTGTATTGCAAATTCATCAAATCAACCTGGAAGTCTCGACAACGCTCATATCATCAACCACTCTCTAATATTTCTCCGCACGCAGAGTTGTATTCTCGAGCGTTTGACCCTCCCATCCTTACTACACCTTCATTGTACAACATTCAACCTGAACTCTCTCATCGAATTTGTCGATCGCTCTTGTGCCCCTCTCCATGACTTATTTGTCGAATATCTCTCATCTCGGAGCGACCCAGTTCCTTCCTTCGAGTCACTTCCCGGGATTACCTCACTTTCCCTTACCATTTACGATTATTTACCAGGGCATCGATCGCATCTGGCCAAAGTAGAGACCTTTCTCCGTTCTCTTACACAACCCTCTTCGCACACAATCCTTCCACGTCTCGATACATTGTGTTTGGAGGTGGAATTCATGACGGATTCCTCATGGAATTCACTCAGTCTCCTGTGGAAGGGGCCATACCGGAGACAACTTTCCAAAATCGTTGTTTATAGTTATAGTGGCGAATCTCCGACTCTGTCGAAGACTACATTTCTAAATCTTTTAGAAGCCAGAGCTTCGGGGTTGGATTTGATTCTAACGACTATAGGTAGAAAAGATTTGTTTAGGCATTTTGCAGTTCTTTATGATATCGAGCTATGATTTTTTGTGGAGGGTCATCAATGCATCAACGATCATATGGTTGACTTGGAAGACGACAAGAATTTGACAAGAATTGGACGACCTCATGAGCAGCTCAGCCAGACGGAAACATGTCGGACCTATTACATAATCCAACGCTGTCATCCATGTAGTTAGCATCGAGCAATTGTCGAGCAACCAACTTGAACTCCAAACCATCCCAACCATCGTTCACTTTCTGTCTTGCTTACAAGAATTCTCCTGATGCTCCCATTTTCGGGTGACAGCAAATGATTTGCTCGGACACCGCCTATCTTCCAGTTTGGAAAATCCAAGGACACCGCCAATAGAGGACATTTCAGCATCATTCAGGGTTCAAAATCTAGCTTTTCCCAGCCATCTTGTGGATGAAAATCAAAATCAGGAATGTACTTGGATGCTGAGCGCTGAGCGCTGATTACCCAACTGATCTCTTCCCACATAGCTACTTTTGAAGTTTGATGTATGATCGTTGAACGTTGAGAGTTTACTCGGAGTCACCTCAGTGGTTCTGGTGAGTCCTTGGATTTGATTTATTCCAAAACTTTTTCCAAGTTCTTCTATCCTTACTAAATACTTCTCAAGTCGGCGAAACGTTCTAATTTCTCTCAACTTTTTTTCTTCTCCTACAGGCTCACCATTTACAATTGTTCATTGTCAACGCAAGGGCTAAATTTCGATGGCTGAAGGCATCCCAGATAGTTCATCAAACACTTCGAATGCACACAAGGACCTTCCTTGCGCTGAATGTCGAGCCCCCGATTGCCATTCCATCCAAGGGCATCTCGTCCCGGAATGTCCTCTTCAGCAATGCATCGTATGCGGAGACCTTGCGAAAATCGACCTTCAAATTTCCGGTATCCACAAGCTTCTTTCCGATCTTGTCAAAAAGCGACAACAAATTTCTGCACAAGGTCACCACGAGTCGATAATCCATCGCCTACCCAACGAAATCTTATCTTTGATATTCGGCCTCGTCAATGTCAAAGAAGTACGCAAGGCCCCACGCGGTCCGGGTAATAGTCAAGAGGGTCTTCCAAAGCCCTCTTACAGACAACCTTCACAATCACCACCCCTTCTCGTTGGCGCTATTTGCAGGAGGTGGAGGGAACTGAGCTTGTCCACGCCGTGGCTCTGGACGGACCTCATCATCAATCTGGACAAACAACCGCACGGACAATTCAACATGGTTCAAACCTGGGCACGTCGGTCAGGTACCCTTCCAATTGATATAACGATCTTTACAGATTACCGGTACCCCGAAGATTGGGAAATTTTAGAAGACTTCGTAAACATGTTGTCGGCGCTCAGATCATTGGCGGATCGATGGAATGACCTTGCATTGAATGTTCCAGGATTTTTCAGTCATCAGCTGCTCAACGACCTGCAGGAGGATACTTTGATCAACACGCTAGCTCTCAATGACATGTATGGCGATATCCCTCTGCCAGTCAGTCTGCGATGTCCTCTCCGCCCAAGACGCATTATGTTTTCGTACGATCGAGAGGTACCCATCGAATGGGACCGTCTCGTCTTCGCCGAGCTGCCATACATTGACAGTGGCCTGATCCTCCATATTATTCGGCATGCTCAAAATCTACAACACCTTATGGTAGGAGGGCCAGATGCGTTCGAAGAACCGAACTTTCCAGTCCCTGTCGGTCCAATAACCAACCACTCTCTGACTTATCTCCACACGAACGGTAACATCCTCGGTTATCTAACCCTCCCATCCTTACTGCACCTTGATTTTGGGCTACCCGATTATTCCAATGATGATTCTTTCGACTCTCTTGTTCAATTTGTCGATCGCTCTCGTGCACCTTTGCATGAATTTATCCTTGGATGGTATTTACCCAGAGGGGGGTCGTTCCCTTCTTTCGAAAAACTTCCTGGGATTACTTCCATCTATCTCAATATCGACGATGATGGTTTGGGGCCCACCCCTTCACCAATAGACGATTTCCTCGATGCGCTCATCCGATCCTCCCCTCCTCCAATTCTTCCGCGTCTCCACACTCTATCCTTGGAAGTGGATGCGCTGTCAACTTCATCTTGGTCATTATTCAGTCGCCTTTTCGCGAAGGATACAAACTCTACAGACACAGATTCCATCACCATTTGTCCCAGGAAACTTTCGCGAGCTGTTGTCACTCATCAAAATGAGGCAGTGGCAATGGACAGGGATGCATTTGTACGGCTTTTGGAAGTCAAAAGGTCGGGGGTGGACTTGATTTTTACGGTTAATGGGTACCTGGACTTGTTTGAGCATATGGCAGTGATTTACGACGTCGAGCTGTAATTTGGGTCCCCTTTTGTTGGCCCTCGGGTTGAAATAAATTCTATATATATATCTACTTCCTCAGCTTGAGAAAACCTGAGAGCAAAGAAAAGACAATTGGCTACCCGCTACAGTATTGTAGGGTTCTCAAATGTGTGCTCTTGGAGTGCTTGAACCAAGGCCATCATATGAAAAGCCAACCGTTATCGATCGTCCGAATATTCCGTCGCCGATGTCCACCCGCTTTCAGGTCTTTTGGAATTCTAAATAATCCTCTTTATTCTAGATCCATCATGTCCCCTGCTCAACAACCGAAGATTCTCGTCGCCGTCGTCGGTGTTGGCCTTGTTGGGTCGGAATTGATCCATCAACTCCTTTCAATCCCGCCACAATCATCTCCGTTCAAGCTTGTTTCGCTCACATCCTCATCTCGTTCCCTTTTCACCGGAAAAGACACCCCAATAACCTCTGATGCCTCTTGGAAATCGTCGTTGGCAGCCTCTTCGGCTCCTGCGGATTTGAAGGCTCTGACGGCTCAACTTACACAACTTGTGTCGGAAAATGAACGTGTTGCGTTGGTGGACAACACCTCGTCGGAGGAGGTCGCTGCACTTTATCCCGTTTGGTTGAAGGAAGGCATCAACGTTGTCACCCCCAATAAGAAGGCCTTTTCAGGAGAGATCGACTTGTTCAACAAGATCTTGAGCGCGAGTCAGGAGAGCGGGGCCAAGTTCTTGAACGAAGCTACTGTCGGTGCTGGACTTCCAGTAATCGCACCTCTGAAGGAATTGTTGGCTACAGGTGATAAGGTGCGTACTTTCGTTCTTTATTGGTCCTTGAATATAAACACTTCTATAGATTATCAAAATCGAGGGAGTGTTCTCCGGCACCATGAGCTATATTTTCAACAACTTCTCGACTGGCAAACCAGACGGTCCTACGTTCTCTTCTGTTGTAGCGGTTGCAAGAGAAAAGGGATATACTGTATGTCTTTTTACGCATACTATTTATTAATTGTTGCTAATCATTCTCATTCTGTACAGGAACCTCACCCAGCGGACGATCTGAACGGCTTCGATGTTGCCCGCAAGCTCACCATTCTGTCAAGATTAATCTCGTCTGCGCCTTCCGCCACCCCATCGAAGCTTCCTACCCTTCAGTCCTTCGCATCCGTCGAGACCGCGTCGCTGATCCCTGCTGCGCTGGAAGGCATCCCAACCGGCGATGAATTCATCAAACGCCTCCCGGAATTCGACGAAGACTTCGCCAAACTGAGGATCGAGGCGAGCAAAGAGGGTAAAGTCCTTCGATTTGTTGGCGTTGTCGACGCTGCAAATGGTCGGGTCAGTGCTGGGCTAGAAAAGTGGGTTTTTTCATGATATATCTTCTGTGGAAACTCAATTGAATGAGAATCCTCTAGATACCCAATTGATCACCCTTTCGCTACCTCCCTTGGTGGTTCGGACAACATCATCATGTTCCATACGGAAAGATATAGCCCTCGCCCTTTGATCGTCCAAGGTGCCGGAGCTGGAGCTGCGGTTACAGCGATGGGTGTCCTCGGAGATCTCTTAAAGCTGGCCTGAAAAGCATGGCTTACACGCAATAAAAACAAAACATGTAAAGTAGATCCAAATTTTTATTTATCTCAAAGTAAAACAACCATGTTACACTGACGCCCCATCGGAAAAAGAAAAAAACGGATGTTTACAATTACATAGATGAGGCATTCCAAAAAGCGTTTCTATCTACTCGGTCACAACGGGCGTTTCTTCAACATCAACGACAACTCGCTCGTCCCCAGCCGCCTCCGACCGTCTAACCCACCACTCCTTCGTTGCCTCAAAAGTCCAATCCCCCTGTTTCTCCCTCCACTGAGCAGGAAGGCCGAACTTCTTCTCCAGCAAACTACGCATCGGCACGTTGTCTTTGTGTGTCCCAAAGTTGATCTTCTCGAGTCCCAAATGATCAAAGGCAAAGGCGAAGTTCATGTCGAGGACTTCAACCGCGAAACCTTCACCCCTGACCGATGAGCCGCTGTTGAGCATGATCCCACATTCACCGGTCTTGGTCGAGAAATTGAGAGGACCGAGTCCTGTATCGCCGATCGTCGCGTCGTCCGAAGTGTCAACGCCGGTCTTTCCCCCGTGCTCGGGAAGGAGAACGATGACAAGGAAGAATCCATCAATGCCGGATTCCGCACGCCAGGCTTTGATCTGTTTTTCGTTGGATTCGACTGTGATCTTGTTCTCGGGCGTGCGTTGGAGATGGGGTAGGTATAAGATGCATTGAGGGTCGTTTCCTCGTGCGGTCAGAGATGGAGCGTCGGTGATGATGGGTGATCGTAAGAGAACGCGAGCTTTGGGAGATCGAGAGCGAATTGTTACAAGGCGAGCTGAGGCCATCTCAAGCAGGATTTAAAAGGGGTTCGTGGTGATGAATTTCTCTCCCTAGCATTTCGCGATTCTTAAGTCTTTCAGTGCTGTCATTATCATGACTCCAACGTCAGCGTAGCATGTGGAATCTCAGAGGACCACGATTGGAGCGCGGCTCCGTAAGATTGAAATTTCAAAATATTTCGTTATTGAAGCTTCAAACCGCGTGGATGACTTGCTGGAATCCATAGGAGCATCTTTTTTGCTTGATGGTTTGAAACATTAATCGAAACATCGGTTGTTTCCAATCACTCATACAGTCGTCATGGACTGTGATAAGTATACCATTGTCAGTTTGACCCTTTAATCCCCAAAAAATCTTACATTGTAAAAAAAAATCATTGTAACAATTTACCAGCTAAAAGAATGCATGTCCATGAGGTAAGGAGTCAGATAGTCATAGTAGTCCACGTTTTACATATCCTTGGCCACTACCCCCGCGAAAGAGCGTCTGAGCCTGCACCCTAAACCCTCGCAACGCTTGCCCATGTTGAGCATTGAGACGACCTTGATTGGTGGAAGCTCTTGGACCGATGCAGCGGGGGCTTCGTTCGTAGCAACTGGGGCCTCCTTCGACGCGGATGAGACCTCTGTAGACGCAGCTGGAACCTCCTTAGTAGACGCATTGACACCTTCCTTAGAAGCGGCGACAGTTTCCTTGGGGGCGCTGGCTGCAGTCTCTTTGGACGTAGAGGTAGCACTGGTGCTTGAGCTACCATGAGCGGCAGACTGGACGGCAGCTTTGGCGACAGCGTCGAAGGGGATGTTAGGGATGGCCTTTCCGGGAGGACCGACGGAGATCCCGAGGTCTTGGACGATTCCAGTCTCGATATCATACACGAAACCGTGAATGAAGACGTCTTGGAGTGCTTTCCCTTCAGCGCGCTTTTCGGTGCTGTTGGATGAAGATCCGGCGATGGTTGCGAAGTGCTTTGAAAAGGAAAAGAAATTAGGTTGGTTTATTTGTTGGTCGGGTGTAGGAGATAACTTACATTGGTGACGACAGAGTCTGAGACGATGCGAGCCACAGATGCTTTCACGTTTTCTTCGACAAGAGCACGGAATCCGGCTGGTGAGTAGATATAAAATCAAAACCATGCCCATAAGAATGCAAGGTAACTGGCCACTCACGTTCTTTGATATCGGGTTCTTCGACAACAGCCAATCCCGCGTTCTTGGTCCTCAATTCCACGATCTCTGGTCTGCATATTTTGTATAATGAATGAGAGGCGAAAAAGGATATCGTAATAATCTTGAGTACCAACCTGGTTGAAGAAGCGAAAATTTCCCGGATGGGTTTGATCCAGTTCTGGATTGAACCGTTGGCGGCATCGATGTCGGCGGTTGGGGCAGAAGCGATGGAGGCAGCAACACCACCACAGCCATAATGACCCATGACGATAACATGAGACACGCCGAGTTCTGCGATAGCGTACGAGAGCACAGATTGTCTACATAGTACATTATAAAGTTTAATAATTCAATAAAAGGATGAATGTGGAATGAAGCTTACGCATTTTGGTCGTTACTCTGGAACTGGTTGGCAATGTTGCGTTCAGTGAACATGGTACCGGGGAGAGCGTTGAAAACAGTGCCCTCGCTGACACGACTGTCGGAGCATCCAATGAACATAAAGGGAGGTGCTAGAGATCGAATGAATGTAAATCAGAATCAATTCTAACAACGGATAACTCCCAAAAAGCACTGACCTTGTCCTTCATCGGCGAGTTTTTGCAAGAGGCCGGGGTTGTTCTTGGAAAGTCCGTCGCGGAAGGCCTGGTTTCCTTTCGAGAGGACATCAAGGGAGGTGGATGATGCGGATGCCTCTGCGGTGACTCTTGCTGACAATGTTCGTCCAATGATCTTGAGTTCCCGAGTTTGGCTGATTGGGTGGGCCACGACAGAGGACACCACCGTCAAGACAACAAAAAGAAGGCTGGAAGGAAACATGTTAAAGAAAGGGGTAGAACTACTAATGTGTTGTCGAGAAAGGGAAGGAGAAAACGGGAGTGGAAACGACTGGCGTATTGAACTCGAGAAAGTAAGGAGATCGACGAACCCGGCGCCGTAAAGAAGATCAAGAGGAAACGAAGGGTGAAAACCTCAGGGAATCAACCCACAAGCCGAGAAAGAGCACAATGAAGAGGGCGGGAGGCTGAAGCGAAGGGTTTTGTTTTTTGATCCTTCTTTTTATGTACACCATAACCCCTCGAGGCACTTCCATTGGGCGATGGGGCAACCTCAGTGGCCCACCATTAAATTCTATTGCCGTAACAACATCAGCTTTCATCACTTCCCATCACTATAGAAAAAGCTGAGACGACTCAGAAGTGCTTGGAGGCAGGACTTGGCCCCTTGGATAACCTTGGAGCCTTGGCGGGATCACAGTGCAGAAGCCTCGTTTCAGCCTGGCTAAGACGGCGATTCACGATTGGCTTGGGCAAGGTCGCGAGCAATGACGATGCTGGAAGAGTTGGACCACGTTAAAACCAGGAAAGTGGGTGGATGTAGGGCCAAAACATGACGATGTGAAGAGTCCAACGAGCAAAATTTGAGGTAAGTTGTCGACAAAGAGATACCGAGAGTCGGACGGATCACTCGATCACATGGTTCAAGATGATAATTTGGATGGCAGGATTTTTGCAGGTACAGAACGAAACAGGTCGACCTGTAACCTGAATAATCTCGACCCTCTCTTGAAACGCGTTCCTGTCATACGCGGCTATAACAGTGGATGATCCAGTCTGATAAATTGATAGTTTCAATGCCCTTCATACCCAGTGGGGGGAAAGCAGCGGCGAATGGGCCATGACTATGTCTGTAATAGCCATCCGTTGGTCAGTTTGTTTTCTTCAATTTCGATTGGATGGCGGAACAGACGAGTAGAATGTCGTCAAGCAACCTACACAAGAATCAGAAAGATAAGCTAATGATAAGGTCAATAAAATTACAAATTATGGGTAACGAGAGAAGAGAGAACACTTCTTCATAAGTTCTAACTTCTCAGCGATTTCAGATGCCTGGTGTAGGATGGCGTTCGAGGAGAGAGCCGGTAGTAGGCCCGGTACAAGGAGCACAGATGCCACAGAGGGTCCTGTTGGACTCGCACAAAAATCCTGCTGACTGGCCAGTGGCAACAGGCTACAGCGCTCGCCTCTCCTGTGGAGATATTACTATGTAGAAGGAAGCGTCCCCACAGGCCAAGGCTGATCAGCGAGGATGTTAAGGGAAACCAAGCCAGGCTTAGCTCTGATAAGACTTTGGTCATTGACAAGACCACGTTCACGACCTTTCACAGCCTACAACATATCCTGGAAACGAACGGCTGCCTCGTATATTATGCTGTTATGGGGTCGCAACAATTTCCAGGTGGACGATAAAGGTGAAGCGAGCTGCTGCGGGAGGTTATCATTCGGTTTTGTGGTCCCGTGTGTGTGCGGTTGCTCGCCGTAAATTATTACAGTTGTGGTCACTAATGCCACTCTTCCAAAAAAAAAAAAAACATTTGTTCAATCTGACTCCTTTGAAACCCTCTCCAACAACCACTCAGTTGGGAAATCTCAGCCAATTTGTCTTCCACTTTCTAACTTTCCAGAACGGGTGAACATCATTGACGAATAGAAGGTGCCGGTGCGGACGCGTAAGCTAATGAACATCGACCAAGAATGACCAGGACACACCCGCCCTGACTCCCGGAAAGGCCAAAGTTTGGAACACCTTCCGCCATGTGGGGACATAAAAGGTCAAGTCAAAGACATGACAGTGCGGAGATTAACTCCGCGTCGCCGTGTTTGAGTTTGACAGGAAGAGCCCGAAGAGAAAAGGAATTAGATCTCAAGTTGTTTTATTGAAGATACATACGAGCGCATCATACAATTATTCAAGTTATACTATAAGACAGGTGTAAGAACGCGCTCTGTGAATATCTAAGTGGAAGACTATTATGAAGACAAAGGCAAAGGCCTGATGGCGAACTATATACAAGGTATTAATAGAGAGGAATGGGAAGGGAAAAGAGGATAACTCAAAATCGTTCGCCGCTATGAGATCACCGGATCTCAATCGGCGAGGAATGGGCAGAGCAACATTCGGCACTGGAACTAGGAACTTCGATCGTCAGTGTTCAACCGCAGGATACTGAGGAGAGTGCGACAGGACTGTCAATGGGTCGGAGTATGAGAGATCATATTGAATGACGATTCAACATGTTCAGGCGTACCGTGATGGAGACAATTGTGATGGGCCACCTGTGTTCAGAAAGATGAAGCTTTGAATAATTTAACAGCAAGGTACAAGGGAATAAAACGTACACAAAGATAACGAACGGGTTTGTCCTGAAATGGACCGACCAAGATACGAGAAAGAGAACAGGAACTGTGTAAATGGTCAGAGGGCCGAACGATATCTCTAGAATCTTATACGTATACGTACTGATAAACAGAGCAAGTGTCATATGGCTTTGTTTCACGATTAACGACAAAACTGCTGCTTGCGACACCTTGCGCCTCGAATAAATGGCAAACCACAACCCAATATGGGAGATCAGAGTGAGAGCACTAGAGTTATCAGCGCATCAACCAACAAGAATCAATGACCATAGAAAGCTTCGTGACATACCCAAGAGGAACAACTGTGATTGGAGTCTTATCCAAGTCGCAATACTCGGTGAAAGAAGGGTCGATGAACGCGCTATGGATAATCATGCCTTGGGCGAAGATATGCTCTACTAGGGATAGAACAGCGAGAAGCAAGACCTTGTTACTCTTGAAGTGCACAGCATAGACTAAGTAAATGGTTTTCCGTGTTAGTGATCGTCGGGAGAGGGTAGGGATTCAGATTTAACTCACTGCGCCGTAGAAGAATTGTATCCATGATGATAACTAAGGTACTACATGCCATTCCCAGGATCCCATACCAGGCTTGACATTGAGCAGTTGGGATAGGGGAATGAAGGAGCCATTTCTGAACGAAGATATAGTTGACCCTGTTGAAAAACATGTCCAAGGTGAATTTTGTGTAAAGTGCAACCACAATGGTTTCAACTCACATCTGAACACACAGTGGCACGTAGCGAGAATATAGATATTGCACTTTGGACAGTCGATCTTCCGACCTGTGGATTGCACATTTGGATATCCAATGGTCCAATCATCCGCAAGCGGGCGGAAACGAAAGGCAAGCATACCGCCAAATATATTTCACCTCAATCCTCAAAAGGGAAACATAGTCTATTATCAATAATAGACATGCTGCGACTATAGAGGGAGATAAAGCTTTAATGAGTGATAGTAAGGCTGGGGAATGAGACACAACGTACGTGAGGCGTAATTTCGCGACTCGATCGAAAACTGATGATGCATGCTTTCGGGTCCGGAAAAGTCACCAATCGCGTCGCTTTGGAGGATTAGAGCTCAATTTCTGTGTCTGGTCTAAAGACGGAAAAGCGAGCGTTGTCGACCACAGTGGCAACGAGGATTGAGAGGGAGGTCGAAGGGGGAAAATTCCAGAATCTGTGTCATTGTTATATGTAAAAGTGAACAGAACCAATTGTGGCAAAGCAGGCCCAAAACGCAGGTTCAACGCAGGTTCGAAATGAAGCGTTACGTTCACTCTTCGACGGCGGCGCTCGGAACGGTGAACATGGACATATGGAATTAAAGTTTTTGACTGGAGGCCCAATGGCGGTTGAATGGAGGCCAATACGCGTGGAGTAGAAGATCGACGGAACAGCGCACGTGGAAATGCCAGCGTCCACGACAAAGTGAACCTGAATTACATATAATTGTTTTCCATTGCCGTTACTTGACGATTCCGAGAATTCAGGTGGACGATAGTTCATAAAAGAGAAACGGCGCAGGGAGGAGGAAGGCGGCCAAGGCCCTGTGAATCCGTGTGTGCGGCTGCTTGCTGTTGTGTATCCCGAACGCCAAAACGGTTGGACTCCTACGAAAGCGGTTGTTCAGATTTCTCTCTTCGAAATCAAAACCACCACTCAGCGCTCAGCGCTCAGCCTGCAAGATTTCTGGCAATAGCCTTATTTACAATATGTCTCCGTCTTCTACGGATGTGGATGCTGAGGATATCCTCAGCGAATCTCTGGAATTTTTGGGTGGGAAACCGGTCATTGAGGAGGATATTATCCATTATGGACCTTTGGTATTGACTGTCGCACCAAAGGTATGCCCAACTGACAATCGTTTATTCTAGTGCCTCATATAGTTCCTTGATTCTACGCGATCTTTATCTTTTCCTCTTAGGAAGGCAAAGTGCGCCCAGTAAACCTCCCTTCATCGATCCCGAGTTCTCAAGTGTAATTCAAGGCGAATTCATTGCTAGCGGACCATTTATTCTCTCCAGCTCTATTTCTCGCAGAACGGATTGAACGAGGCCTTCTTGATGTCAGCGGAAAGACAGGCAAGTTTCTTTTTTCCCCTCCCACCCTTTCGTACTGGCTAAATTTTGTGCGATTTCCAGTTATCGAACTTGGCTCAGGCAGTGCCCTTCCATCCCTCTTATTGAGCACTCTCTCGAGTCCCCCGTCTCTCGTTGTTGTTACAGACTATCCCGATCCGGGAATTTTGGGCAATCTCAAAAAGAACGTACAAAGGAATGAAACAGTGGTCGCTTCTGGATGCTCTGTTAAATGTGAAGGGTACGAATGGGGTGCTGATCCATCAAATTTGCTGTATGTCAGATTTATATCTCAAAATCTAAGCTGTCTCTAACTAGAAAAAAATTCTAAAACACAGGAAGTTTGTGTCAAACAACGACGGATACGATGTCATGATCTTGTCTGATCTATTGCATTTTTCCAACTCGCACGACGAATTAATATCTTCCATCCGTATGCTCCTTTCAAAGAATAAGGACGCGAGGGCTTACATTGGGGTGAGTAGAATCTACCATTACGACGAGCAGAATATCAGCGGCTGATTATTCGTCTTCATCGTTAAAATCCAGGCCGGAAATTATACTCGTGCTCCCGTGTGTGACAGCTTTTTGCAAAAGGCTCAAGAGATAGGGCTGCATATGGAGGAGATTATAGACGTCGGAGAAGATAAAAAATGGCTAGGCAAAGCTGAAGTGAGCACTCTCGATCGTGAGGCCTTGGAATTGCGGAAAAACAATTGTCGATATTGGGTTGGTCGGTGGTAATTAAATGGTGGACGATGGATATCGATGGGTTCTCTCTGTTTCTGAACACTACAGAGTCGTACAAACTTGTAGTGGGTTAGTATCTGCCTTGAGAATATTTCACGAGTCATTGTGCCCCTAATGCCGTTACAACCTGTCACGACCAGGTGCCTAAACGCGTCGGGCGCGTCATATTGTCGTACGAGCACGTGATTTGCGTGACAACCGCGTCCGACAAAACAAATTGAATGTTCAATGATTCCAGCAAAGGCACTTTCAAGCTGCTTTCTCATTAGACCGTTCATTTGAATTTCCCCTCGTTCTCTTTCATGCCACATCTACATCTTAATTACCTTCCACGTCTATAGAAGATGGGAATTTCTGGACTTCTTCCAGCTTTGAAGTCCATCCAGAACACCAAGCATCTCTCGGAGTTCAAAGACAAGGTCCTGGCCGTCGATGCCTACGTATGGCTACACAGAGGAGTGTATGCATGTGCCTCGGATCTGGCCATGGGCAAGACTACACACAAGTAAGTGTCATTTTGGTTGGCTAGTTGGCTTAGGACTAGAACGGAGATGACGTTCGTCCTGGGTGTTCTGAACATCCCTTCTGATGTCTGCTTTTTTCGTAGGTATGTAGATTATGCAATGCACCGTGTGCGGCTGCTACAACACCACGGGATTAAACCTTATATCGTATTCGATGGAGGACCACTTCCAGCCAAGAAGGGCACAGAGAATGGCAGGCAGGCCAGACGAGAGGAGAGCTTAACCAAAGGGAAAGCCCTCATGGCCCAAGGCAAGGCTTCCGAAGCCAGGGAACACTTTATCAAGAGCGTAGACGTTACTCCTCAAATGGCCGCTCAACTTATGAAGGTAACAATTGTTGCCTTCCAAAAGACGACCAACCCTGACACAGTCCCCAAACTTTCAGGCACTACGTGCAGAATCCGTGCCATTCATCTGTGCACCCTATGAAGCGGACGCACAGCTTGCCTATCTCGAGCGTGTTGGGATTGCTGACGCCATCCTGACTGAAGATTCCGATCTCCTCGTCTTTGGTTGTCAAACAGTCCTTTTCAAACTGGACGCCGATGCCGCGACCGTAGTCTGTATCTCTCGTTCAGATTTTGGGTCGGTCGCAGCTTCTGCTGGTGACACGAACGGGATCTCCCTCATTGGCTGGTCCGACGTTCAATTTCGCTCGATGGCTATCTTAAGCGGCTGTGATTACCTTCCGAGCATACCTGGAATCGGCCTGAAGACTGCCTGCACTCTTTTGAAAAAATGGAGAACCGTCGAGGGGGTCATACGTGCTATCAATATAGCCGGGAAGAAATCCGTACCCACAGGCTATCTGAAACAGTTCAAACTCGCGGAGAAATGCTTCCTTCATCAAAGGGTGTATTGCCCGACACAGGAGAAACTCGTCCACCTCACCGACATTGGACCTGATTGGACTGAAGAATTTGATGCCTATGTCGGAGAGTAAGTTTTTTTTTTTGCCTTTCTTCCCCTTTTTTGTGCCTGTTCTGTTATTGACGGGGCTTTCTAGGGATATTGATCCGATTCTTGCGAAAAGTATCGCGGAAGGTTATCATGATCCAACGACTCGCCTGCCGATGAAGGATATTAATCCCGGTTTCGTTCCTCGAGCGTTGAGAACAAATCGTCGAGTGTCGAATAGCCCTATCCGAAATCCAACGGTCAAGGGCAAAGGCAAAGGGAGACAGAGCCTTCCAACCCCTGGCAAAGCACCGGCAGGAGGCATTCTCAGTTTCTTTGGTAAATTGCTTGTTTTTTTGTCGAGGAGATTGTATTCACAATTTTTTCATCTTTCAGGCCCAAATCCGATCATACCCCCACGAACCACAGAAAAGACGCCTGTATCGTCCTCTGCGAGAACTACTATAGTAGGCAAGGCCAGCGGTAAAAGGACATTATCCGAAGTCATGGAACAGGATTTGGACCAGAAGAAAAAACACAGGCCGAGCAATTCGCCCCTTAAATCTCGATTTTTCGGACGTCGCGAACCAGATTCTTTGTCTTCGGATATCAAAAGAAGACACAGCGACGGCCTTATCCCTTCGGCGGGACCATCTCGCCTGACAATCGAAGACGAAGAAGAGAAAGAGAATATATGCACCATGGTTGATGACGAGTTCGTCGAGACGTCAGACCAGGAAGAAGTTGATGGCTCGGATCTTTCATTGCTGGCTCAGATCGACAAGGTCGATGTTCTGATGGGTCTATCGTATGCGGATGAAATCCCAGAGGCGGTTGAGCAAGAAGACGGTTACATCTCGCCCTCACCCTCTTGCTCCAAAGATGCTCAGGACCTATCATCACCTCCTGGCCATCACGAACGCGTGCGGCGCGGGGCCCACGGCAAAGAGATGGAACCCACTGGATTAATACCCAGCGACGAGGAGGATGCCGATTTCGGAGCAGATGCCATCTCGAGTCCCATTTCCGTCAAGAAACAGAAGTTTCGTGGTGGGCTACTATTCCAAGCTCAGCGAACACCAACGGCGAGAGGTTCTTACCCCGAGCCTTCAATTCCAACTGGACAAATTCTCGTCGTGCCAACGCCCAGTCCGACAAGTAAAAACCTATACCCTGATCTCGACGACGTCCCATCGCCGACTCTGCATCGTGGACCAGACCTCAGGAGCATGCTTGGCAATGATGATTCCACTGAACTCGAATACGAGTCGGTTCCTCGACTGGACCTCCGTGGAGGATCGGATTCCCCGCCAAGTCCTTCTCCAGAAACTCCGGAGACCACTCACCGTCAACAATTTGGCGTGCAATGTGTGGAATACAATCATGTTGCCGAAAGTCCTGAGTATGTATACAGTTCGGATTTGGATGAGGATGAGGAGGCCAGACGCGAGGCAGAGATAAATGCGAAGACACGAGTGATTATGGATGGCTGGAAGCAGCGGTGGTCGTCAACCTCCAAAACACCGGTCCATTCCAACGGCGTGGTCCTTGCTCACAAAAACTTCGCTCAGCAAAGAAGAGCCGGAACCCCGCTATCTCAGAACATACCCAGATCTTCGACTGGTTTTCGCCCTCGTTCCCCTTCGAAAGGAACCAGCATCTCCGCACCACGGTCTATTCGCCCTTCTTCTCCTAAGAAAGCATTTGCCTTTATCCCAGGATCGCGTGCGATTCGCCCTCATAGCCTGAAGCGCAGCGATACGAATTTGACTCCTGTCATTCCGGGACGTTCTTCGGTTGGCGGGAGTGCATCTAAGCCTCCACGAACGGCCCCGTCTCAACTAACTGGAAACGCGTCAACTACTAAGATACCCCAGAATGCTCCTCGTGCAAGCAAGCCACAACGGAATGTATTGCTTTTTGAGAAAGTCAAGAACACGTCGACGTCGAGCGTCAGCGCTTTTGCTCGACATCCTCCACAGACTATTGACCTCACACTGGATGACGACGACGACGATGACGATGTTGAGGAGTTAGATTCGACAACGCGGCATCTAGGCTCTTCTCTCGTTGTTTCGGAGGAAACAATACTTTCCTCCACTCAGCTAAGGTTGTCGCAATATCGGTAAGTTTCACCTCATGACGGTCAATGTTATATTCGATACTGACTTCGAAGTCTTGGGTAGCTGCACTTGAATCAACGAAGATTCAAACGGATTAGATTGTATATCTTTTGGAAGAAATATTTCTTTCTTTTTTTAACTTCTGTACATCATTATTGCTCTCCATGCTATCGTTATTTTGTATAGTAATACCATCGTCATCCGTTATCTACATTTGCACCAAACTCTTCGACGCGATGGGTCGTGAAACATCTACAGCTCAACTACATTTGATGGATATTGCAGGGGTAAGGAGGAAGTGTCTGTCGACCTTGGGACCGACTCAGGTAGAGTCATATTTACGGGCAGACTTGGCTGCTGCCCGTTGCAAAGATTCGTGGTAGATAACACTATTGACCAGCCCGATCGGAATATCATAAAGTTCCGGGATGGCGGTGGGCTTCACGCTCGCGAAATAGGGATTATAGCGCCCAGATCCTTTTGAAGAAGGTACGGAGATACGTGTATCTGGGTTTTTTCAAACAAGTCAATCTACTATTTTGAGAGCAGATGAACCCGCGTGTACCTGTAACAGAACTCATGTCTTCGAAAGGCGGCGTGGCGCGGATTGCGAGCGCGAAATAGGTAAAGTACGTCAGAAGGACGAGTACGACTGTCCATGATGGGATTAGCAGGGCCCATTCCCTATGAGATAGGAACAATTCAGTCGACATTGACTTGTGTATCCCATTGATGAGGTCAACGCACCGGTTGGGATACCACGTCACTCCACACCAAACTATCCATTCATCTGGCAGGACCGCCCACAGGATGTACAGCACGAACAATAAATAGGTCGATGTCCAGGCGACGAACCCATAGAATTCGGGGGCGCGGCTGCGTCGGTCTTCAGACTGAGGTGGCCATGGATAAGGTGCGGTAGGAGATCTCGGTGAGGTGTCTAGCAGTATCGAAGAAGGAGTCTCTGACATGGCTATGTCATGCGAGCATCTTTCAGAGAGTCCTAGATGTCGTATGTACCCGTTGTGATCGTTACGGGTCAAAAGCGATGAACGTCACCGTCGGCGGTCGCGTGTCCTATTTGGTCTCAACTTTCGCATGTCAACGGCCCGATATTGGGTCCTGGGATTCCAAAAAACGTGAAATCTTAAGTACTGAAATTCGAGAAATCCGTACATATAAAGAAACCTAATGAAAATTATGCAAACGCCCTACATACATTGAAATCGATAGTGCAATGACAAATGTACCGACGAAAAAGCCCTTAAAAGAAATACAGTAATAGCGAAGATCATGTTAAGTTTCCAAAAGAAAAATTGCTATACACAATGCCCCTCGAAGAAAAGAAAGAAAGAAAATATGGAGGCCACCAGATGTGCATTCGTTATTAGGACATCGCAAGCCCAGATTCGCCCAGTTGCTGATTGGCCAACCGCCTGAAGGTGAGGAGGATAGTCTTGAGCCCGTGGAAGGAAGCCGATTAGAAGATTAGAAGAAAAACTAGAATGTGAATACAGATGCCAGGTTCGTCATGGCTTTGGACTGGTCTTAACGGGACGCTAGGAGAAAGAAGAAAAAAAAGGCGATGAGTTACTATGAATGAGGAATATACGTATATTGACGATATCGGAAGGCGAGGTGACAAAATCGAAAAACAGGTAGTTACCTTTGCATATGGATGTGAGACTGCTTGATGGTATGAACGTCCTTCCAGCTCAGTTTGGATAACATTTTCTTCTTCCTTTACTTTTCGCAAGGCGCCACTGTACGGAGGTTGGGACGTTCTCGTCGTCGATGATGTTGTCTGCGCATTGTAAAAACCGGAGGGAGGCTGATCAGGTGAAGTCGAGTCCGACAATCTGCTTCCTAGAACAGATGCAGCGTATTCAGGTTGCGCGACCAACAGCTGACACGAAACCTCTCCAGAAGAATCTACAGGACACGGTGGAGAGCACGCGCACACCCTTGCGAATCTGGAAGATGATTTGATTCTCGTAGCATGGCCCGACATATTGTTGTCTGAAGATGTTGTATCGGGATCATCTGGAGGCGCACGAGTTTGTGAGGGATACTCGATGCCGCTAAAAGATGGATACGCCCCGTCCTCCCTCCATCTCTGTTTGCCTTTCAAGTCGTGTCGGGAATGGGGGTAACGATGCGCATGTTCGTGTGGGGGTCTGTTGTGTTTGTAGCTGTTTTCTCCATGTCCTGGCGTATGTTCATATTCATGACGAAGATTGAGTCGATAGGGATCGTCAGTTCTACGATCCTGATCAGGGGCGTACAGATAGGATTCTTCCATGTTCGTGCGAGAGGTCACGCTCGGTGGCATCCACCTTACTTTATATGTCGGGGTCCGTAGGCTAGGACGCCCTCCCACCGAATGGCCTGCAAAGTCGTCCTCATGGTGTCCTCGATCTTCATCGCCCTCGTCCGCCGCCCCCATCTCGTCGTGATGCTCGCCGTCAAGTGCTTTTGAGTGCGAGACACCTGCGCCTTGACCATAGTGGCGACCGTCCGGGCGTTGGTCGGGCAGAACGACAGGGGTTTCAAACCCTACGACGTACTGCGGGTGGCTAGGAGTCGGCATCGGGGTGGGGGCAACTCCATGGGTGCGCAGATGTCTTTTGGCGTTAGATCGAACACCAAATGTTCGCTCGCAACCTGGAAATCCGCAGGGATACGCTATGTAGGTTTCGAGGGTGAGAGAAGAGAGAAATTAAAGAGAAAGGGTTAAAAGATCGAATTTCAATCAGTTTTTGGATAGATATGATGAGAATTAAGAATCAAGACTTACGCCTCTCGTTGCTGTGAGTGTTCATGTGTGTCTTCAATCCGCTCGGCCTATTTCATTCGAGCGTCAAGCCAGTCAAAACAGATGTAGAACAAAAACAAGAAGCGACGCTCAATTTTCGCTGAGACCAACAAAGAATCCTCACAAACGTCCAATCATCCTAACTTCTCAAGTCATTTATCACATGACGCTAAAAGCAGAACAAAAAGAAGAGAGAGAGAGAGAGAGAGAGAAAGCGCCGCGACGAGAAGAAAGAAGAAAAAAAAAAGGCCAAAAAAGTAAAAATAGATCAAAAAGTACACACCTCGGGAATTTCTTCTGGCAGATCTCGCATTCGTGCATTTTTGATTTTTTCTTCTTCTTCAAGGGTAGTTGTTCCTGGCTTGGGTCCGAAGTCGAGCTCGGCGTTCCGGATAGGATCATGTTTTCGCTGTGTCTAGTGAGGGTATTATTCGATGTCGCCCTTGCCACCTGCCCTTCAGCCTGACCGGTCTGGCTCAGTGGCGTGGAGGAAGGTTGCGAATTTGAATCCAGGTCCATATTGTAATCGTAGGTGTCGCCAAGTTGGTGGTCGTCGTTGACGATAATGCGTGCGTCCAAAGTTTCCGAGTAAGATAAAGAACTACGCGCATGATGAGGATGGCGGGGGCGCGCATGTGTGGGTAGGTTTTGTGGTTGTGGTTCTTGCTGACAATACGAAGAACTTGACGGTGACGCGTCGCGAGTGAAATGATAGTTATGAGATTGTGTATCCGTGGTCGCTCTAGATCGCGGATGTCTGTCGGATTGATATGGCGTCACTGTGGGTAAAGAATACAGTTTTTTTAAAAAAAGCACGAGGCGATAAAAGAAAAAACTTACACGAAGGAATTACGTTGTTGATCACGGCGTCTACCTGGCCATTATCAGGGTGACGTCGGTTGTGTCGAGAACTATCATCGGGTATACTATGTACATCATCGAGTTCGGTGGTTCTCAAATTCACATTTGGATGTGATTCGAAAGCAAAACGTGCAGGGCCATGTCCGGTTGAGAGTGGGGAAGACGGATAATTACTCATGGGAATGGAAGAACTAGAAGTAAAAATGCGTATGCCTTCTTGGTATGGTGTGGATCCGTCATCTGAGTCCTTACTATAGGATAGGGGTGATTCTTGTCGTCCTCGAGAAAGCGTATGGTCGCGGTCAACACGCGAAGGGCCTTCAAGAATGGTTGCCTGTGCATTGTGGTAATCCGTAAGAGCTTCGCGATAACTCAGCATAGCCGCGTCTGGTCGCGTGTGCTGGTAATCGTGGGCCGGCAAAGATTCCAAAGAAAGATGAGTGTCAAGTTTTGGACGTGTCGATCCTGAAGTCGGCTGCAAAGAAGCCTGGTATTGGTCCGTAGAATGATGGCTGGCTCGGCCTTGGTCGGTTGGCTGAGAACGTGGATATGAAGTGTATTCGAACTCCATCCCCCCATCGGGTCGATCGTCGTGATGGTGAATGTGTTGCTGGGAAGATTGTAAAGTGCGTTCGTGTGACCGATGCATGGAGTGAGTAGGGGGATAAGCGTGCTGAATGAATGGGCCACTGTATGTGTGGAGAGATTGTGTGGAGAGACGGGGGTTTGGATGAGAGACATGAGCGAGGGAAGACTCGTCCGCGAGTGCATCGTCCTCCAAATACGACGTCATTGTTTGGAATGAGTGTTGGTCAGGGCACATCCCTGTGCAAATTTAATAAACACTGGATTGGTCGAGAAGATAATTATAAGTCAAGCTTGTTCACGAATCACGAAAGAGGGAAACAGGGTACATGTGAACGGCCTTGAGGCTTCGTTTTCGCAGGATAAAGCGGAGATACGCCAAGTAATTGGAACTGGACAATAGAAAAAGGAAACGATAACGAAAGCAGGAGTCCTTTCTCTCGTAGGCTGAACAGCAATTCAGACGCCAAATGCAGAACGTTGAACGTCAGCACTCACATGTCTACTCTGCCGTTGAATCCGTTGAACCGTTGAATAAACACCCGTCACGGCGACGCCTAGCCAGAAAATTAACGGTTGAAAAATGAGCAAGCGTTTATGTAGAACATCAAACGGACATGAGTTCCTCGAAGATCTTTGAAGCTATAGAGAGGGTGACGCGCCAAGGTCGACGACACGAAGAGATCTGTTGAAAAATATGTGTAAAAAATGATTAAAAAGATTTGAAAAGTCAAGGATAGAAACGTACGCGTTCTTGGTTGGTTTTCAAGCAGGTGGAAGAGAATGAGGAGGATTGGGGAGTTGCTGGCAGGGTTTTGGTTGTTCGGCAAAGCTGCATCTAGAAACGGACAGGCACAGTGAGAAAATCATTGATCTACAAATACCGCGTAAATAAACTGCGTCATATTACTGTTATTAGCCAAATTGTAGTCTTCAAGAAAGAAAACACTTTTATCAAGTTGTAACGGTAAATCGCTTTTTGTTTCTTCTGTGGTATCGTCTAGACGAAACGTTGGACTCAAATTCCTCAAATTTTCAAGTTCCAAACATACATACATATGTACAGTACGCCCATTTTTGAATGCCTCCTGGAGTCCTGGTTGTCAGGTACATCTCATTGATATCGATGACTGTCTACATATGGCTGGTGTCTATATGTACAATGTGACCATTTTCGCAGAAATTTCTCCCCACGTTTAGACATTCTTTGGCAGCTCGCCTGCGCGTTCATAAAATTTCTTGGAGAGGGACCATGGGGAGCGCAGGGCTGGAGACAATAATCTGACAAAGACGCCTTCGGCTAGCCACACCTAGGAGGTCAACTGATAAACCAACACTGGCGGAGAATCAGAGAAGGCCGATGAGCGGAGGCATATAAGCGACCCCAACCTTCCAGGCTTCCACTTCGGTAAAGTATATCCATACAGTGCCAGTCATCACTTCGCATACCCTATTTTGGCAGGGAACAAACAAATAATAAACATTGTCGAACTAGATTATGCCAAGGCAAACTTTTTTTCTGAAAACACCATAAATCAACTCAGATTGATGAGAGCTTTCAGT